>JAKSZP010016121.1:0-93895 GCA_022478985.1 Massospora cicadina | reverse complement strand
TTGGATGTGTTGGCTGAAAGGAATTGAGCTCAATCTGGCAAAATAACCCAACCATTTATTGGGGATATTCCCCAACAAAAGTCACAGCTTTCCGACATTGGGGATCAACACTGACTTATGCAGTCAACTATTGCTCCCCCAAAGCTTCCTAATCTCAGGTTTAAACCCAATCTATATGGCGATCAAATCCTATTCAACCAAGATGACCATCCTGCCGCAAAATCCCCAATTATAACAAGTATAGATCTTATCTTGGAACGCTTGGAGAATCACTGAAAACCTCCCTGATCTCCCATATAATGATGATTCTAAGCAAATAAAGATTACTCTCTTTTTCCCATTAAAAATTTGTTCTACCTATAAAATCATTTAGGGATGAACATATATTTAGGATTTATTACTCAAGGTTTGATTCCTGAGTGAAGAATTTTTATTCAAGAAAAGTAAACCTTATAATCCAACACCCTTGAACTTTAGGTCTTGAACTCAAAAAATTAAGGGATATGTGGTATCAACCCCACGGTCCTAAAAAAGGTGCTCCCTTCAAGGTTTACCCTTAGTTCACGGTGAAAGTATAAAATTAAATAAACAATGTATAATAACAATTCAGCTTTGGAAAACGCCAAAAATTGTGAAGCCGCCCATCTCAGTGACTGGGCAATCAATATGCAAGTGGGAGATATATTAGAGACCCACAACATTCTATATCCCCATTGTTGGATGTGATCCTACATGCTCTGTCCACAGAGCAATATCACTTGCACTTATCAGACTTCGCCAAATCCCTACAGCTCCTCTTATCTGGGGCCTTTGTCCCCGGATGCTGAGCTAATAGAAGATGGGCTCTTGTGGTACCAGCTCTTAGGATGAATTTGGCCCAAAGTTCTTCTCTTAATGTGAATAAGTTTGAGCTGGACGTATGGAATGCTATTTGTGTCTCTTTGTACATCCCACCCTTTATCATTTACTACAAGTAGCAGGGTTCTATCATCATAAACTACTCTGCCAATTTGCAGTTATCAGAGACAATACATTTGAAACTTACTCAATACTACCAATCTGTCACCCAGCTCAAAAGTAAAAATAAATGCTATATTGAAAATTGGCAGCTTATCAACGAGATACAAGAAGTGTTAACCCTTCTGGATTAAGGGATCATGATATTAATTCAAATGGAACTCACTAATCGTTTTAGTCAACTAGAGGTCGCCATTCATAATCAGGTCGGAGAACGTAGCCTTGAGTTACAAACTGAAGTTTATAACTATATGACCTCTGTGGACAAACGCTTCCAATCATTGGAAGAAATGATCTATGAAGTACGTGATGGCCAGAATAACCTCCGTTATTCAGAGCCACAAGGAGTTCCTGGTGAGTGCAGACCCCCCAATTATTACAGGCGTGATGGTGAATGAGGAACCCCTGGTCATGATGGACAGGATGGTGAACGTGTACCCCCTGGGCCAAGAGGACCTTCAAGACCTAGTGCTGACCCAGTAGTCCCTGACAAACGCCTTCAGGCGTTAATTCAGCAAGCTAAAAACCTTAATGTTCAATAGGAATCATCGCCCAATGATCCAAATCACTCAGTATGGAGTTCCTCTCTCCCCTGTAATTTTCCTAACTGCTCATCATGAACGCCTTGGGAAATTGGCAACCATATCTTCTGTGGTATGTGTGTTGGAGCAAAGAGTGCTCGCCACTGAGCAACATCAATTTAAACTCTGAGATTCCACTACCAGGTTAAATAATGTAATGCAGAAGTTAAACCAGCTCATCACCACAAATTTGGCTCTTTTTCCACACGTGATCGAGTAGACTTAATAATCGAAGATATTAATGACCTATGAAGTCAAGTGGATGCGCCTCATCCTCAAGATTATTCACAAAATACCGCATCTCATTAGGTGAAAGCATGATCTCAATGTCAGTTCATGTTGTTCAGCCTCCAACCCCCCCCAAGTGGTATGTAAAAACCCTTGTTCAAGGAAAAGTACATCCCCTTAAAGGAGATCATTTTCTCTTCCTTATATTGCTACAAAAGCTCTAAGGAATAAGCAATTGTTCACCAATGGCTTAAACGCCTGATGAACTGTCTTAGTCGCATGCTCAAGACATGATGGTCCTTCATCTAATGCATTGCCATATGTGGAATGAAGCCAAGACTGCCTTGATTCGGGAATTTGGGAGTGATCTAACATTATCTAACCAAAAACTAACCTTTATGAAAATAATCCTTAATTGGGGAGAGACCATATTTGAGTTCATGCATTGTTTTTACCTCAAGGCTCAAACGTTGGTTAGGGAATTGTCTTGCGTTAGATGATGCTATCACCACTTCATTTTTGGTGTTTAAAAATATGCCTAATATTCTACTCTATCTTAAAGCGGTGAAGTCTAACTTGACGTCCCTCCTCTATATAAACGAAGCCATCCTGGAGATTCCTGCCAAACTACACAAACCCACTGGGCCACCTCAGTTTAACAACAATAAGCCCCAGCCCCAAGTGTTAGCAGTTACACTTTCCAATTCATTTACACCTGAATTATTCTGCACTTTCTATAAAAAACCCAATTTTAATGCAAACTTTTGTTGCAGTCGCCATAATAAGGTGCCAAAATATTAGTCTGTATAGGGTAAGAGGCACCATATGCTGACAACACTCAAGTGCCTCAAGACCCTTGTTCTAGCTCTAGTTCTATTCCTAGCACCTCAAAATTTTTTGTTAGCTGCCTCAGCAGAAGTCAATGTTCCGCTTTCTATTCAAGGAAATAAAGATCTTCAGCTTTCTTATCTTTATATTGGGAATTACACCAAAATATTTTGGAGTTCAGCTCCTCTATGGAAAGCCAAGCGCTGGCAGATAAAACCTTTAAAAGTATCGAACAACCTGAGCTTGGCCGTGGCAAAATCCCCTGCTCACGAATCTGCACCATTTTTACGCACTACTATTTCCAAAATCACAGACTTTACCGCACTGCGCCTGTTTTCTACAAATCCCTTACAACAGTTTACTAGCCATTAATATATGGTTTGGATCTTTAGTAATCCAGGTGGAGGTAGTTGTTCACAAGGTCAAAGTCCTGGAGTTAATTAATACCAGCTCACTGGTTAACGTTATAACTTCCTGACTTATCCAGAAAATAAAAATGTCTCCAGATTTGATTCACAAAGCTGAGTATGAGACAGCAGGTAATCAGTTGACTAAGGCTATTGGGCATATTCTGCCTTGCCCTTCCAATTCAAAAAACTTTTAATTACTGCCCCAATATTGCATTAGAAAACAGTGATTATGAGCTGCTTATTGTGGTCCAACTAATGCGGGAGTTTAACTGCATTATAAACCATAAAGAAAAATGCCTTTCGCTATTAGGGTATTGGATCACATCAATATTTGAACTCCCAGTCAAAAGTAAAGGAGCCCCAAAAAAACAAACATGTCTCCTCAAATATTCATCCTCTATTTGCACAGTCAGATATAAAGCCTTAGGAGAAAAAACTAAGTTACCCCCTGAGGCTTAGGACGCCAAAGATGGGATCCCTCTGTATTCTTCCCATCCAATTACAATACCCTCTGGCTCAAAATTTATTGTGGATATGGGGATCAAGATTCTCACCCCTCTTATTCTTGTTATGAAGCTAAGTGGACACCCAAACCTTTCAATAAATGAAGCGTTGACCTGTCCAGAGATTTTAGATCCTGCTTTTAAGTAATTTTATCTATCTTACTAGTAAATCTAATGGATCAAACCCTCCAGGTCCCTCAGTATGCCCCTATTGATTATGTAAAACTATGTCCCATTAAAAAAGTTGCCAGCGTGAGTTTTTTTAGCTCTTTACAAGATTTAGAATTTTATCCCCTACCCACAATAGCTCTGGTTTAAAGTAGAATTGGAGACAATCTCACCCTTAACAAACGCCAGAACTTCAAAGACCTCCTCAAGGAGAATAGTGATATTTTTCCTTGGGACCAAGTGATTATGGAAAAATATCTGGGGTAATTAACAAAGTTGAGATTGAGGCTCACCCTCCGTTCAAATCCCAGCCATACCAAAAATTTAAAGTTGAGGAAGCTCAAGTGGTCTTAGAGTTACAGCAACTGTTGGAGGCCAGTTTACTGGTGCCTTCTAAAAGCACCTGGACTTCCCCGCTCCTATTAATTTGGATAAAGGATGGTGGCCAAAATTTGTCATGGATTATTGCTGCCTCAATTCTATCGCAAGAAAAAATAGCTATCCATTGCCATATATAGATGATTTCTTATGCTTTATGTCATGTTCCCACTATTTTCAGCTATGGATCTCTCCAGTATGTACTGGCAAGTTGATCTGTTTCTGGAAGACTGTAAAAAGATGCGCCCTCATTTTAAGTGAAGGACTATTTGAGCCCACTCAAATGCCGCAGGGGTTATGTAACGCCCCTGCTACCTTCCAACGCACCATAGATGGACTTTTAGTTATTTGAAATGTTATTGTGTGCTAGTTTATTTTGACAATACTAATGTTTTTTCAAAAACTTTTACTAAACACATAGATCATCTCAGGCAAGTTTTCCAGCAGTTACGGCAAGCTTTATTAAAACTAAAGCCGTCAAAACGCTTTTCTTTCAGAACAAAATGGATTTTTGGCCATAAGGTAAAATAAAGCCGGAATATCCCCAATGGATAACAAGGTCCTGGCCATTTTTAAGATGCCCCCTCCTAAATCTCTATAAGACTTACAAGTTTTTTTGGGATGGTAAGATATTTTCGCCAGTTTATTCCCCATTTTTCTGATAACTCCGATCTACTAGTATTTCATTGAAGAAAGTGATACCCTTCCTTGGGACCATCTAGTACTAAAAAAAAGTGATACCCTTCCAGGTAAAAGAAGGGTGACAGCAGGCCTTTTACCTGTTATGCGTCTCCCTATCCCACTCTCTAGTACTTATACATCCTAATATCTTTAAACCTTTTCTCCTCTTTACTAATGCTAGCCATATAACCATTGGATCCATGCTATTGCAGCACAACAAAAACTTAGTAGACCATTCTATTGCCTACTATAGCAAAACCCTAACCAGAGTTGAATGCAACTATAGCGTTATGGAACATGAATGCTTGGAGGTACTACTGGCTAATAATAATTTCCAACCTTATTTATATGGGAAACATTTCACCATAATCACCTATCATGCTTTCTTGCGATGGATACAGAAAATGAAGGACCCTGATGGGAGATTAGCCTGATGGGCGTTTGTAAAGTCAAAATTACAACTTTTCCATCATACATTGACAAGGGCCTATACACCAAAACATGGATTGTCTATCCCAGCTTCACATTTTAATTTTGACCTGACCCTGAAGAGGATTGACTTTACAAACTCATAACACAATCGTGTTTATGAAAGGATAAATCCCTGACTTTTGAACAAGGAAATTGCGGAAAAATTGGCAAATCTTCAAGTCTAAAACAGCCAACTGTACAAACTCATGTCCCAAAAATAGTTGCTTATGTATAACCTTCATCTTGAACTGACGTCATATTTGAGGGACATTGGTAAGTCAGCCATGGGGAATTTGGAAAACTTACTTTGGCTCAAGACTCAATGCTACTGGGAAGGAATGCTTAATTCAATACAAGATTCATTATAGTCCTGCCTAGTATGTAAAAGTGAATCTGGACCTAATCCCCAATCTCAACATCCAGTGGTTCCACCCTTTGAACCCTTCCATATTATTAGCATTGATGTTGTGGGACCTATCCCTTGAGCCTCTAATGGTCATTTGTTCCTCCTTCTAGCCGTGGATCATTTAACTAAGTGGATCAAAGCTGTATTGCTACTATCTGCTTCAGAAAAAGCTACTGCCACATTCTTATATGATCAGATTGTCAAAAATCGCTTTTCTGACGATGGGAGCTCTGCTGGTTGGCAGGCCAACCAGTATGAAGACTGGTCGGCCCTTGCCATTTTGCCTTAGGCTTGGGGCCTGCAGCACCGGCTGACCCCTTAGCATATCACCCTCGCCATTTGTGGATCCTCTAGCCTCATCCCCAACCAACAAAATATATAAACTTAAATCATAAAAAAGAATGGGCAAAGGAAGATAATTATTGAAAAGGAAGCACCAGGTATTTATACTATTTACAAAAGGGCTACTGCGCCCACCACTGACCTATTGGCTCATCACTGGTTCTTTGAGCTAACCACTCTCTCAGCCTTCCACTGCGCTACTCTCTTCCCTGGCATTGGCCCTCTTACCCTGTCCTTCCTGATGTCCAAATTTATTAGGTTTGGCTCATCCTCAGCCTTGAGTCTCTAGTGAGCCATATAAATTAATAATTTAAATAAACATAATATTTTGGTTTTGACTTTCAATTGATTATAATGCACCAGAAACCACTTCAGTCACTTGTTTTGAATCAGATTATATTGGAATCTTGTTAACATCACAATTTGACTCATTGTAGTCAATTGTTTGGTATTTGCCTTATTCACGCAATAGTTAAATATATAAATGAGATGCCGGAAACAACTTTAGTTGCCTCAAACTTGGAATAGTCAGTTTCCACTAACATTAATTAAATAATATAAATGAATCATCCTTGGCTACTAGTCACCAGTGATCAATAAACCTAATTTGGGGAATTGAATATTAGGCGCCAAAAACATCCTCAGCCACCTCAAACATGGGATCATTAGTTTCTGCCAACATCAAATAATTAATTAAAGTGTATAATCCTCAGCTACTAGTCGCTGGTGATCCTTTATATTAATTCAGGCCAGCAATTGACTCCAACCAATCCTAACTTCCAAACTCAGAGGAATATGGATTTGGCTCAACACAAATTGGGGAGCAACTCACCACACAATCATTAAAATATACAAAATTCAATCAATAAGCCATTCCACTGGGATTGTTCTATTTCATCCCAAATCTTGTTAAATCATTAAAGTAATCCATCTGGTTCATTTTCCGACATTTCCTCCACTTAACCAGATGGTATTCCTCCTAACATCAGCCTCAGTATGTGAGGTGGGCATCCAGGGCTTGCCCCTCCCCACCACCAACAATCATTAGAACCTAATCATGGTGGTACATCCCTGCCACCTCCTCACCAACCTGCAGTTACTCTGGCAATAACCATCAGAACCCCATGTAGTGATCACCACTATTATAATTTTTGGTAATACTTTTATGATACACCATAAGGGTTGCACAGGACAAACCCACTGAACAACGGATGGATGATGTGGGTATTGTTGGTCCTCTGAACACACTTGAAAATATAATAAAATATGGAGCACTTTCCCCAACAATACTTTTATTTATTTTAATAAATACAGCGGTTCTTTGCGATTCTGTCCTCTCAAAACTACTAACAACCTTCTTCTTTCAATCGCCCATCTTGCCTATATCTCAGAAATTTTGGATGAAACCAGTCCCTTTCTTAGACTTTTCAGTTCCTCTGTATTCTCATTAATTCTGGCAGGATATGGTATTCTTAAATTCCCATCGCCTTGATTCAAGGTAATATAATTTATATTTGTCATATGTCAACATTGCCTTATCACCTTATTTGGAGGCGATCCAATAATAACCCTTTATAACGCAATATCGCCTCATCTCAAGGCGCTCAAATAATTGTAACTAATAATCATGGTCGGCGGATTCTCATCAATCCGCCGTAGCTATTCAGGGCTTATTGTCCATTCATATCAGAATCTCAACACAGACTATCGCCCAGCATGGGTTCCCTAACATAATTCTCTCCAATAATGGTCAAAACTTCCAATCATCACTGGTGAATGATTTAGATGAACTGATGGAATCCACCCAGGTATTTTCCACTCCATACCATCCTGCAACCAATGGAATGGTAGAGCAGGCGAATGGTACCTTAACTTCCACCCTCCAGAAAATAGCCATGACCAACCCTCTTCACCGGCCCCATTTTTGCCTAGTGCGATTCTGGCCTACAGAATAAGTTGCCATCAAATAATTAAGATGCCGCCGTTACAGGCTTTGTATGGAAGAAGTCCCCAGTTGCCTTATAAAGAGCAGGACATGTTAGATCAAGAATTACCTGACGCCCCTGAAGTTATTATCAAAGCATTACCACTGAAATAATCTGATTTCAAGCTCTAACTTCTGAGAACTTATATGCTACCACCGGTAGAGAAACTAATCAATTTAATGACAAGCAAGATCCCCTGTACACCTTCCAACCAAGTGACCTAGTCCTTTTCTACCATCATAAAGCCCGTAGGTCACAACAACAAATTGGGTACCAACTTTTTAGGGTCCTATAAAGTCATTTATAAGCGGGGCAACAAGTAGTCAATTGTATAGGCTGTTTGGGGCACTTTAGTAAACTGCATACATAGTTGCTTTCTCTGTCCGCTTTCCCTCCTACGCCAAAATCTAGAAGGAAAGCGTTATAAGGATTCCAACCCAAAGTTGAGATTCATATATGTTGGCTAAAGGGGATCTATCCCAGTCTGACAAAAGAGCCCAAAATTTTATTGGGGATAATCCCCAATGAAAATCCCAGCCTTCCAACATCAGGGATCAACCCTGACTTATGTGGTCAACAATTGCTCCCCCAAAGTTTCCTAATCTCAGGGTATAAGCCCAATCTATGCGGCAATTAAATTCTGTTCAACCAAGATGACCAGCCTGCTGCAGAATACACAATTGGTAAAGATATAGATCCTATCTTGTAACGCTTGGAGATTTACCAAGAAAACCTCCTTAAACTCCCATATTTTTTGACTTTAAGTAAATAAAGATTACTCGCTTTTTATTATTAACAATTTGGCCTACCTCTAAAATCATTTAGGTATGAACATATATTTAGGATTTACCTCCAAGGCATTGTATCATGAGTAAGGATCTTTCAGCTAATTAAAGTATAACTTATAATCCAACACCTAGAAACTTTGGGTCTCCTGGCCTTAAAAAATTAAGGGATACGTGGTATCAACCCCCGTGGTCCCAACAAAGGTAGGCAGCATATTGTGCTTATGGGTGACTCTCCTCCAATCTGGGCTTGACCCTACCAGAAATATGATTGAGGAAGGCCAGGTGATGAAGGAGCTGAAGCAACTTCAGGACGCTGGATTACTTAAGCCCCCACAGAGTCTATGGACCTTGCCATTGCTGCTTATATGGAAAAAGGATGGGGCCATTGGTTGGTAATGGACTACTGCCATTAAATGCCCTTAATCAAAAGGAAATTTATCCGCTGCCCCAGATTGATGATTCCCTTCCACTCCTAGCTGGTTCTCAATTCTTCTATGCAATGGGTCTTGGTATTGGCTGCTGTCAGATTGAGCTTGCACCAGAGGATTGGGAGAAATGCACGCTCATAGAAAGCAAAGGGTTATTCAAAAAATATGCAAATTCACAATGACCTCGCAACGCCTCAGATACATTCCAAAGGGCGATGGATGGCATACTAGGGTACATGAGGATGTCCTGTGTGGTAGTATAGATTGACAATGTGACCATGTTCTCTTTCACTTTTAACAAACACCTCTCCCATTTAGTTATGTGTCTAAACATCCCTGATCTGTGTCACTGAAGATAAAACCAGCTAAATGACGGTTCTTTCAAATCAACATGGAATTACTTGGCCATACTTACCCAGTAAGGGATCTCGATATTACCAGATAAAGTGGTCGCTATTGATAAATGGCTTGACTATCTAGTTTATGTGATATTCATGTTTTCTAAGACGGTTTGCTATTATTGAGAACTTAGACTCCACTTTGTTGAGCTTGCCAAACTGCTAATGTATTTGTTTCATAAGGAGGTTCCATTCCATTGGGAGATAACTCAACAACAAGCCTTTGACATCCTGAGGTAAGCTCTTGCAACTACTCCTGTATTGGTACATCTCAAGTTTGTTAAATTATTAATCCTCTTCACTGATGATAGCGATATGGCTTTTGGGCCATTCTGGCATAACTTGATGCAAATCAAGTTGATCATCCTATAGCCTACTTCAGTAAACCCTAACATGAGCGGAAGGGAATTACAGCATTACCAAGATCAAGTGCCTAGATATTATAATTGCCATTAAGCATTTTTGTCCCTTACTATATGTGAACTATTTTACAGCGGCTATGACCATGATTCCCTATGATGGCTACAACAAATGATGGATCTGGATGGACGTCTAGCACGCTGGGCACTAAAACTCCAAAGTTATGACTTTTAAAATGTTCATTTCATTAGAAGATACACCAAAATTATGATGGACTGTCATGACTAACCATACTGACACTCTATTCCTCTGAGGAAGATCTGATTTAAGAACTTATCAGGAAACCTGAGGAATGGAGCTAAGAGACTCCCACGGTTCAGCAACACTTGAAGAAGATAACTGAGCGGACTTGTATTGAGGACGGATTACTATACAAACATGTTGGAACCTCTTGGATGCCTTATGTCCAATTGTCAGTTAGATTGGAGACCACTCTAGGAGGATACTCAACTGTAGGTCATGGTGCTGTTAAGAAACCACATCAGTGGCTGTAAGAGCAATGTTACTTGGAAGGAATTATTGAGTCAATCCAAGATGTCATTAATTACTATCTTACATAGGCTAACCAGAAACCTCCTAATCTGATGTATCAACACCAGTTCATGGGTCCTATTGCACCATTTGCTACTTTCAGCATTGACGTTGTCATCCACTAACTATGGTGATGTATAGCCACCAGTATATCATAATGATGGTCAATCATTGCACAAGATGTGTTGAAGTTGTCTAAATTACCTCACCCACTTAAAAAGTGACCTCTTTACTTCTACTTAAAAAGGCCTTCACTCACCATGGTAGCCCAAAGGTACTGCTGTCTGATAGTGGCACCAACTTTATATCTCAAGTAATCATAGACATTAAATATTTGATGGGCATTTATCCCTCCTTCAATGCTCCCTATATCCCACTACCAATGGAGCCTTGGAACGAGCAATAAGGACTCTAGTTGCCATCCTCCGCATAAATGGTTCAATTTGACCCATCTTAGTGGATTAAATACCTCCCAGAGGCTCTATTGGCATACCATATGAGCTATCATCAGGCTATCCAGATGTCACCATTTAAAGCCCTATATGGCTGAGAACTAGTGGTACCATTGAGTGTTCAACACATATTGGAGCTCAACGCTGGAAACATCTAAGCTTGCAATGCAAAGGCTGGTGGATGAATTATTTTAATTACAAGCCTTAGCTGCCAAGTCTATGGGGACAATCAGTAAACAATAGGTGGATCAAGGCAACGCCCAGAAAATAATTATTCCCAAGTACCAGCTAAGGGATCTGGTATTATTCTAATATCACCAACCAGGGGGTTGGGTCCACAAACTTGATGCATTATGGGAAGGACCATGCCACATGTTCTACCATTGAGGACCCAAGAAACAATTGCCTCCATCCAATCAGGCTACATCATTAATCAAGTCCACGCCAGATTCCTCTGAAGTTATTCCCTCTTCAGCAAGATCTTGAGGGGGCAAAGTCAGGAATTTTGGGATTTGTGTTTGTGTGAATAAAGGGTGAGTGGCGTATAATTCTACATCCACTCAAGGGAGTTCTGCCATCATGAAAGTGATCAAATCTGCTATGAGCGTTGAGCTTTAGGGTAATCCATTAAAGGTTCAAATCCCTCCTGAATTCGCTGAGGTGATTGCCAAAAATCTTGCTAGCTGAGGATCAACTGAACCTGAAAAACCGTTCAGAAAAGGTCAGGTTTAGCAGAATCTTTCTCATCTGTTGTAACACCCAGAAATTACCATACCTTACCCAATCCCAGACTTCAAATAAATTTATAAATACATTAACTTTTAAATAAAATAGGTTTTCGTTTTTGTGCACATGTTTGCCTATTTTTTACTAGGGTTCACCTGCCTTTTAACAATGATTTGCCTTGTCAAAATTCCTCTTTTCAGCAAGATATTTGCTTTAGAGACAAAAGTCTACTATGAGATATCTCTGGAGATACTGCAACTAATAATTGCATAGCCTTCATAAGGAACAGGCCTTCATATTTAATTAAATTTACAACAATGATCCTCATTACAAGAGCACTATTGATTCAATAATGAAGTGATTTAATTATAAATATTTACTCATCATTCTAGATAAAGGATCACCTTATTTATCAGATCTTGTCATATATTTGTATAGGTTTTTAGCTTAGTCTATCTATCCTAAAGGATTGAGACCTTATCCACATAGTTGTTCTATATGGAAGAAGAAAAAGATGAATCACCCAACTTGAACCTGTGAAGTAGTGAGAAAAAGGACCTCTCAATATAGAGATCAGATAAGTTCAGCATGAAACCCCAAGACAAGCTCTATGGGGTAGAAAATTATTGTGCAGAGTAGTCAAGCTCATAAAATATTGGGGAAATTAGGGCTTGAGTTAAGCTGGAGAAGCAAATTGGGGATCTTATTGAATAGTTGAGTATAATGAACCTTATAAATTGAGGGCCTTCTACAACACTTAAAATGAGTTTTTATAATCCAGGGGGCCAATCTGGAAGCAGGGTGTTTTATCTGACAGATCAAGTTGAACTAGCTAAATAATAAGCTAGTTGACCCTTTTTTAAAAAATAAGTGAGAGCTAAATGATACTTGTGGCCTGTCTATGTCCCCTCAACAGGACCCCCTTGTCATGGTTGAACAATGACAGCATAATTGGGACCAATATTAAGGACAAAGCAGCATGTCAGGAGGTTAAGAAGGTGAAGCTAGCAGGCCTCCCTGACCTCAAGCATACCATATATTAATGCTGGGTTAAGGCAAAGTATGCCCATGTTTTTCCTATGGATGCAAGAGAAGTTCAGCCCTGTATGAGAGCAGGAGCATTAAAATGAACTAGTTTTGTTATGAATAAAAATGGTTTACTTCAGTTTTTAGATAAATGGGAACTCAAAACCCGTTCAGTTTTCAAAATTTCCAGCTTGGGTCATCTTCTCCTACAATCAATTACTCAAGTTTGGTTGATTACCCAGTATAGTGTATTGCCCAATGGAAAGGTGCACCTATTGGTGTGCCTCATCTTAGACCCACTTCCCTCAATTGGTTGTTTTCCAGAAATCACTTAAATATCCTATGTTGAGGCCAATCTCTCCTGTTGGTTGACTTCCCTATCGATAAACCCCTCGCTAAGTACACCATTTTTCATATTTATGATACCTTGGACAATCCTGTGTGCAGACCTCTTCATGGAGGTCTCATGCTGCATTAACCTTTTAATTCTAACTATGATAAAAATATCAGCCCATGCACCATTGGGCCACTCAGGTTCCCTCAAACCTGGGACACCTATACCCTACTACTCTGTGCACCACGTCATTTTTGTTTGGTTACTCACTATAATGATCACACTCCTCTTCCTAAGTTATTATTGCTCAAGCACCCATAGCTGGGCTCTAGTAACCTTTGTACTAATAACTAGTTCCCTGGTGTTGGCTCTGTGCACTAAGCACTACCACTCTGGGAACAGGAGAGTTATAGACACTCTCCTTACACACCTCTTTTCAGAGCCTTTTTATATATTTCTAAAAGGGATTTCTAGAAGGGAAAAGAAAGGGTAGACTGTAAGGAAGGTCCTTAAGGGAGAATACAGTAACTCAGTGCTCATTTCATATATGTACAAGGTCACTCTTCAAGGACAATGGGTTGGTCTGGGCTTAGGACCCTTCTTGGTCCTAAAAAGATGCCTAGTATAGTTTATTTAGAGAGGTTGGTTCTTGGGACTTACAGAAATTTTTTATATAATGATAGTATTAGAAAGTATAGTCTGGATTTCCTATAGAGTACATGTATCTTATTTATTTAAGGCAAGCTGACCAGGGGGTGGACATTATTGAAAGAAAGAAAATAAATATTGATATGAAACCTGAGCAGGGTTAAATCCATTGCAGAAGTTTTTTCACCTCTGGATTAGGACTCAAATTTTTCTGGTTACATCATGGGTAAGGTTTTTGTGTTTTTAGACCTACTAACTGCTAATAGCTTCCTTTGGCTGGCATTTCGATCAATGTGCAAAGGGTGGGAATTAAACCTACAACCTTCAGGTTGGTAGCCGAATGCTCTACCAACTACCTTCCACCCCCTATAGAGTAATGTATCAAAGTGATAAAAAGCATGTGTTTAATCAAATTATATACCTGTAAATATATAATTGAAAGTATACCTTTATTAATTATAGATGTTAAGGAACTAATCTAATTTTATACCAGGAGAGGCAGATAGGCAGGGTATTCAGTTAAGTGATTATGATATCTAAACAGTTAATTATATAAGAACTAATATAATTACAATTTTAGTAAGCATCTAACTTTATAATTAGCTATTCATTATCATGCCCAATTATAAGCAAATAAAATAAACTTATTATATAATTAAATAATTGTTACAACACTTTTTATAAAAGATATAAAGCTTGCAATGCTAGTGGGACACATAACACTAGTAAATAATTGCGTCATCAAAATTAGAAAATATACTAAAATAGGGCAATTCAGCATATGATTATACAAACTATGAAGCAAAAAATATAAATGTTATCTATTTGCCATTAATAGCATAATATTTAACGTGGTAAACAATTGATAACTTATGAATTGTATATCAAATTTAAATTATTTTTACTTTCTAAATTTTTAGCACTCAAGTATAAAGTTGCATTAAACTTTAAGATATCTATCACTGATATTATACTTTTAAATAGGGCTAGTAAAAATTTTATTTTTATGTCTATTTAACATATGTAATACTCCTTTGCAGATATTATTCCAGACTTAACTTGCTGCTGTATGAGTGTTGTGATCGATTTCTGAAACACTTATAGTTTATTAAATTTATGATTGTGTATTGTATTAATTATTTGACTTAAAATCATTCCAAATTGAAAATTACGAGTTTGAATTTAGTGCTCGGGAGTAAAAATGAATTAATTGGCATACTTGGCAGCTTGCTAAATTAAAACATCTTTGTTGAAGCTGATTAATCCGAGATAATAAAGATATGAATTTAGTTAAATAGTTATTTATAAAGCAGGTCGGTTTGTCTCGAGAAACAAGGGTATTTATAAAGCAATTTTTCTTCCCGATAGATGAAGCTCAATACAAATTTTGTGGCCAAACCATTCTATCACTTTGCGAATACGAAACCAATTGGGCATTAATACGGCATCGATAAAGCAATTTGATTTTTAAGTGCATCAACTCTCTTCAAGAAAAGGCCTCGTCTTTTGCTCAAATTCTTCCCTGAACAAGGTTATTTAGTTTTCTAAGCTCAGCACAAATATTTTATTTCGTAAGCTATTTTCAATTGTCCCTTTTTGGGTTTGACAAACTTGAATCTATTTAACACTGTTAGGTGCTTTATTTGCTTAACAACCCTTAATAGATGAACGCCGAAAAGCTCGCTAAACTCCAAGCTCAGGTCCGCATCGGTGGCAAGGGAACTGCTCGCCGCAAGGTCAAGAGGACTACCGGCAATAACATTGGCGGCGATGATAAAAAGCTTGTTAATGTAATTAAACAACTAAATCTACATCCCCTCTCCGACATCCAAGAGGTCAACATGTTTTTGGTGAAGGGGGCAAGGTTCTTCATTTTGCTTCTCCACGAGGTAACATTTTTTACACCTGGAGATTTAACACACTATAGTTTTTGCTGCCGATCAAAAAAGCACCTTTGTTATCAATGGTCCCTCCACCACTAAGGGTACTTAAATAACTAGAGCTTGTATTGATTATTGCCTAGAAATTACCGAACTTGTCCCTGGAATTCTTAGCCAGCTCGGCCCCGACTCTCTGGCTAGTCTTCGTAAACTAGCTGAAACCTACCAGAGCATGAATCCCGATCAGGCCGAAGATGATTAAAATCCCCGATCTTGTAGAGAACTTGTAAGATTCCTTTTGTTTTACTTACTTATTTTTAGTGATGCTGCTGAAATCTCAGAGAAGGCTGAAGAATAGGTGAATAAAAAGTAAAATCCCCTACTATTTTTCTTTCCCAAATTCGAAGATAGACCATCGATGAGCTAATTACTAAAAAAAGTGTCAAAATTTAGCTTTTCTGGTTGTTTAAATTGTTACAAAACCTTTAGTTTTGCATTTTTGCGTATTTTGATACCTTTAACTAGAGCTCCAAGCTTTTTGGAGTTAAATAACTTTCCGTTGTCTCAAACTCGAATCTTTAGACCCTTTATTTTTGTACATTTTGGATGTTCATTCTACTACCTAATGCATATTTAATTTTGTCTCCTGAAGCGCCTACATTTATTTAAACTCTTTCTTGCAATTCCTTAAATATTTAAATATTTGTTTTTATTTCTATTTTTATTCTATTGTGTCGCTATTTAATTTAATGTTTTACAATCTAAATTTCTGTTGCGCTGCCGTCTTATACGTATTTAAACCAAATTGTGTATCATGCTTCCAAGTAAACTATTCTTCCGGCAAAAGCAATTTATAAGTTACCTTTTTAAATTCGTATGCTTGGATTAAACTTTTCTTATTAAATCTATACCTTTGGTACACTATGTAACCATTTACTGCCGTGTTGAACAATCGAAATGGTCATTACATACATATTTGATGCACTCACTAAGGTTTTCATTGCAACAGTGTTAGATATTGCCAGATGCTATAATAATTAGTGAGGATCATACGGTTGCTTAAAACTTGCGTATGGTTATCACATGATTCTATTTTTAAAGCTAAATACTTTAATTGTTGCACAAAATCGCGAGAAACCTTTAGAATGAGGTGCGCTATAATCTTTTAAAGATATGTCACCTAAACCTGGACGACGTAGTTTTTCGGAACTATATGCTTCGCTCGATTTTATGAAGCATAGGCGTCAGATTAATTTCAGGGTACAATTTATGTTATGGCAGTCCATAAATCTCCTGTAATGCTGTAGTATCATAAAACGATGTTTGGCCCTGCTTAAAATAGCTTTGGAATTAAACACGCTAAACTGGTTAAAAGACTACCCGCCGAGAGAATATCTTAATTGAAATTAACTATCTTTATAGTACCTTCTTTTATCTACGCTTAATCTGTTTCCCCTTTAATATAGTAGACTTTATAGAGCATTGCATCCAGTGTTGTCATTAATTGGCGTTAACAGAAAGTCAATTGTAATCTGTACTTTAAGTTAAAGTTTAGAAATTTTTACACCTATGAGCAACCTTAGGACAATCAGTGATACTAGGATAATATTAAAAAAAACTTCTATGGCTTGATATACACATTCCTTGTGAAGAAAATGAGGTGCTAGTAAAATAGAGTTTACCAATGCAAGGAAAAAAGAATCTAGTGCCAAAAGTTAATTTTAATCGAGTCTATTAAACCTATATACAATAGCACTCTAAGTGGCTAATCTACTGTTTAACTAATAGCTTTTTTATAACTTAAGATATAATGATTAAGTAAGAATAGATATAGGGGAGAAAATGCAAGGCTAAATATTGCGTAATTATAAACAGCTTTTGACTTAAAAGCTTACTTTAGACTAAAAAATAAACTCAACCGATAGAACTCTTTTTCTTTTTGTTATAAATGATGATTATAATAACAAAAATGTAATATAAATTTATATCTAACATACAACTTTAGGTATCATAAAAATGATGGATTATGATCTGATAAAACTTGTGAGGTGTGAAATTTAATATAGCATAAGCATCATATATAAAACAAACTGAACAGACTGTTTAAAAATGTCCATAGTTTCTAAACTTGGTTTAATATAATTTTTTGTAGCTTTTTACTTCAACTTTGTAGCATCTTATTAGACTGACTATGATTAATGAAATAATACCCTGAAAAGCTAACCCATGCAAGCTTAAACCCTCCAAGGTCTAGTTTAAAACTTCAAAAACAGTGTAATTAATTAGTAATGCTTATATGGAAGTGTTATAATCTTTCATAAGTATTTCACTTCATGTTAAAATCACATAACATGAACAAAAACTATATGTAGTAGTTTTGCTCTGCTCAATTTGTTTAATGCCAGTTTAATTTATAGACTAGCTGAAGTATCCATTTTACACCCTAGTGGCAACCATTTTTATTATATATTGATAAAGCCATGGCTGGGTTTGGAGTTTAATTATCAAGTAAAGCTTCTTTTTAGACCACATCTTGGTGTAAACACTATGGTATTTCTATAAGTTGCCTTTTATTATTTTTGATAGGAATGTTTACATCATTTTAGCTAGCAATTGGTGAGTATTTGGTTGATTTGATAGGTTCTGTATTTTTTCTAAGAAGTTGATGCCAGTAGATATCATTTATTTATATTTACTATGGTAATGAATTCTGATCTCCTATACCATCTGATGCACTACCTGCCATACCTATTATAGATATTAGCAGTAGATACCTAATTTGTTGTAGCATTCATCTGTCGCTATGCATTTACAAGATTATTTTGTGCCTTTGTGTATTTCTGGGGTACCAGCTGGGTTTCATATTAGTCAGAGTACTATAATAAAGTCAAACCCCTATGATATTGGTAACACCTCATGAATCCTTAAAAATTTACTAACAAAAAAGAAATTAGTGCTTGATAAAGTTGATCCTACTGGGTTCAATTGGCTGCTTTTTCCAACCACTTATGTCTATTCAATACTTAATTCTTTCATCATTAACTTAATTTTTTAAAAATGATCATATATACCTCTAATCTTGAAGATAATTAATCATGTCTTTTAATAAACTATACTTTAACGCCTTTATCTAGGCCATATCATATGCTTTGAATTTCTATATTATGTAATATTATATATAAGGACAGCATTAAGTAGATTATCAAAATGTTAGATAGCTAGAACAATGATATATGCAAAAATACCCTAATATTAGTGGGTCTATAGAAATAAAAAAGTGTATAGGATACTAAGATTGATAAGCTATATACTACTTTGACTTTTAAAAAATATTAGTTTTCATAGCTAGTGCTAGCTGTTCCATGCAGCTTTGCTTAAAATGATAATTTAAATTACTGTAACCTTATCTTTCATATAGTATCTTATTAGTAAGATAAAGGGGAGGATACCCCAGTGGTAGAATATGGACCCTCTACCACTGCCTCCCTGAGTTCAATCCTGGTAGATAAACTTTGGGTAGGGGATGATTATGACTGCTTTGGAATTGCACACCAATGTCCCAAACCAAAATAGTGAATAGCAAAGGTGGTCCATGGAGTTCCTGGCCTATCATACTTCACACATGGAGGTTTTCCAGGTTTGTTCTCCTTTCTCATTTCTTTGAACCCTTAATCAGTGTGGTATCATCCCCAGGTCAGTCCACTACAAATAAAATATATTTTTAGGATAAAAAGGGTGGTTATCCTGGCAGGGTAATTCCTGCTTCCACTCTAGTGCAGGTTTTGTTCAACACAAGTTCAAAACCTGTGCTGGCTAAAGGATCTCAGTGTGTTATATTTGTCCCAAGATCAACCCACCTCAATTATGAGAGGAGTGGTAGCATAGCGGGGTGGTTCCTGCTAACCTCTTGGTCTTTGATTAAAACAGACTCAAAACCAGCACAGACTAAAAAACTTGGTGTGGTATATTTGTCCTAAGGTCAACCTGCCTCATTTACCTTTTATTTGAAATTTATTGCGGGGAAGGCTGACCATGGGATGGACACTTCTGAATATGACTCAGGAAAGACAAACTTAGTACCAGGGGAGGCACCCCAGAGAAGCGATGATATCTCTTGTTGCCAGCGGGAATGCCACTTATGGGGAGGGGGAGGGAACGTGTGAAGGGGCTGTAGCCACTATTGAGCACGTGTGGAGGAAGGGGTCTGATTTGATGAACCAGACTGGGAATCAGGAGGAGACCAGCTGTCGGCGACGCGGTGGGAGGTATCCAAACATCCACACTTGAAAGTGGTCCACCAAGTGAGACTGGAATCTGTAGACAGCTTCTGGGAGGGTGGGGATGGAGCCAGCGATGGCATCCAAGACAATCGTATGGATAGTCCACATGGCGATTGCAACCACCAGAGCATGGAGGGAGGGTGGAAGGGGGGAGGCTATTGATGAAGCAAACATATCTCTTGACAGACTGAAGGGATGCATTTGATCCTGGCCCAGCAGACGTTGAACTTCGCGTTATATCACTTTAGAGGTGGGGCACTTCTCCAGGCGGTGGAACAGCGTTCCATACTGGCCACACATGACACAGGATGAGTGTAAAGCGTTAGAGCACTCAGCTGTATGATACACCCGCCTCAGGCAGCGCCACACATGGGAGCAGACTTGAGGCTGCAACAGAGGATGGTGTGCATATTTCCAGATAGTCTTTTGGGTCTCAGTGGAATAAGGGATGTCCATCATGTCCAGGTAGTCCACCCTGGATAGGACATGGAGTCAAATGGGGATCACGCCATCATGGATGGGTAGCCCCTGTACCTCTTGTGTGAACTGAGGAGAGGGGCAGCCTCTTCAGGTTGTATGTCCACTAATACGAATTCTCCACTCTGCGCTTCACATGGAGGGTAGGATTCATTTGTAGTGGGTTTTAGTCCCGTGAGGACCTGTGGCCGATGTGTGTGATGCGAGGTATTTCATCAGGGAGTGGGGGTTTGATGGATTGTTGAGGCCCAAGACTCAGGAGAAGTTGGAGCGGGCCACACGGGACCAGTGTTGAGATGGGAGTGTAGGAGCGGTGACAGCCGCAATCCAGGTGCCCAGGATCTTGGCAGCATGGGCTTTGAAGTCAAGCAGGCCTATGCCACCTTGATGATGAGGGCCAAACATGACCTCTAGCTGTACTGGTGGAGGGCGGCATGACCAAAGCCATCCTTGCAGCAAAGCATACAGGGATTTGAAGAAGCTTGGGGAGAAAGGGATGGCGTGGGCTCCGAACCAGACTTTGGATAGGAGCATAGAGTTGGCAAGAAAAAACTACCAGTGAGGGTAGTAGGGTGGGTTCTGAGAGAGGCGATTTGCTTTATCACGTTGTCCAGTATAAAGCACTCCATTACTGCTGACACATATCCGCCTGCCTCCATCCACACGCCCAGATGGTGCACTGGTCCTATGGTAGGACGTGGCACAAAGGGGAGCACCAGTGGAGCGGTGTGTGTTGAGTTAGTAAGGCGTGGACGTGGGCGAGCAGATGGGCCAGGTTGGGAACCAATTGCTGGGGCCCAGCAGTTCTGAAAGCGACCAAGGAGGATGATTTCGGTTTTGGAGGCGTTCAGTGCCGCGTTGCTTACCCAGGAATATTCTTGGATGAGGGCTTCAAGCGCGCATGCATCTTTGTTATTAGACACCCCCACCATGCAATCATCTGCAAATGCCATCATCTTGAATGGGGTTTGGCCTGGCACATGGACCCCAGTGAGTTGGGCATTCACTTTTCGCAGTAGTGGGTCAAGGATGAAGTTGTATAAGAGTGGGCTGAGGGGGTCCCCTTGTCGCAAGCCCCTTTGAGGGCGGACTACTTCTGTTAGGAAGCCTGGGCCACACACTGCCATTGTTGCAGATTCTGTGAGCAGCATTACCCAGTTTATGAAGCGGGGGGTAGGCAGAATTGATGGAGGCAGGCCCTTAGGTATTCCCAGTTTACTCTATCATAGGCCTTTTGTTGGTCCAAGAATACCAGTGCCCCAGAGGCTGTGGACTGACACACATTAGCCACAGAGTGCACGTTATCCCAAATCGACCTTCTGGGGATGAAACCAAATTGTTCTGGGGAGATGGTGGCAGATGCTACAGTCCCTAAACGGTTAGCCATGATTTTTGTTAAAATTTTGGTGTCTGTGTTTGTTAGAGAGATGGGGCGCCAGTTGGCTAAGTCAAGCTTAACCCCTTTCTTGAAGAGTGTGACAGTAAAGGCCTCATGTCCTCCTGGTAGGAGGCGCGTTTCCAACAAGCTTTGGTTAAGTGAGGCTAGCAGCAATTGGGATATATATTTAAAATATTTTTTGTAGAACTCATATGGAATGCCATCTGGGCATGGGCATTTTCAGTTTGGCGCACTGCAAATGGCTGTCCATAATTCATTCGGAGTAATTAAATTCATTATTTACAGGTATCAGAAAACAGTGCAGATATGAGCTCAGTCGAGAAATTCCACCATTTCAGCCGGCTGAATTGGTTCAGCTCAGTATAACTCGGAGTAATATTTTTGCATTTCAATTGCCACTTCGGCTGGTGTGTCCACAATGGAATTATCCAATCTTTGCACCTGTGTGCAGGCCACACTCTGGCGTGGTGCGAAATTTTTTTTAAAGAAGTATGTGGTGCACTTGTCACCTTTAGTGATGCGTGTGGCCCTGTATTGGACACAAACCTGATGTTTGTGTTGCCTTTCAAGTGCGTTGAGGTGGGCGGCTGCCTCTGCCCACTTCTGGCCCCATGCAGGGCTGTATCCTGTGGCTGGAATGTTGGACTCCAAGTGGGCCAATTCTGCCAGAGCGCGCGAGATAACCGCTGATGTGGCTCGTGAGCATCTGGAGGAGAGATGGCGATAGTGGTGGATGGTGTCCTCTTTGAAAGTTGCCCATGTGGAAATGGGGTCTGCACAAAATGGTGCAACAAACGATTTTGCCAAAGTTGCCTCTTCCACCCACGTGGAAAATCCTGGTGATGCGAGCTTGAGGGCAGATTTTGCACCAATGTGGGGCCTTTGCAACTGTGATGGGTAAGTGGTAGGTTATCGAGACCAGTCAGTGGTTGGAGAATTCCATTTTTGTTGTTTTAAAGTGGGAGATGTGGGGTTGGTTTTTTGCTGGCATTAGAATATGGTCAATGTGGGTCATGGACCTTAATTGGCCATTGTGGATGTGGGGACGCATCATGTTTTTGAGCAGTGGGGCATGTCGCAGCAGCACATCCATTAACCCAAGGGTAGCTTTTAGAACATGTAGTTCTACATGACCCTGTGGGGTGTGAGGTGAGGGAGGCCACCAGTCCATTGGTGAGGTTAGCCAACAGTTCATGTCGCCAACTAGGAAAAAATCAGGGAGTAGTGGGAGGGATTTGACCAACAAGAAAAATTCCCAACACTCATGTGCACCGTTTGGGGCATAGATGTTGATGATTGCGTGTGCAATGTTGGCCCATGAGAAGGTGACAATGAGCACTCAGCCATTTAGGAATGTTTCTGAGGATGTGAATTTGAAAAAATTATTTTTCCAAATTAGTACCCCACATTGCTTCAACCAAAAGGATAGAGATGGGAGGAGCATTGTTTTCCAAGCTTCCTCAGAACCTCATGGACAGTGGGACTCCTGGATGGCCAGGATATCCATGGGTAAATTGTGTTGTAAAAAACTCAGTTTCCTAGCCTGGGATGGGGAGGCCTTGAGTCCGGCGATATTCAATGTCCCTAGAGTGAAGGTTTCCCCCATTGCACCTTAGGTGTGAGGGGGTGGGCCCCCGGGCCCACCAGCCTCTTCCAGGTCCCCACAGGCTTTCACAGCAGCATGGGTGTTAGCAGCAACACTATCAGGGTTTTTGTTAATTTTTGCAGAAAGAGTTGCGTTGGCTTTGGCCTTCGCTTTTTGTTTTCCTGACGTCGGACGAATTTTTTGTGGTGCGGATGAGTTCAGTGCACCGTCAAGAGGGTCAAAATTTTTTTTTCAGTTGGGATAGGTCCCAAGTCAGTTTCAACTGGAGCTTGGGTGCAGCGATTGGGTGAGATCGAATCTCCCATCAGATCCTCAGATTGAGTGGCCCACTCAGCATGGGCTTCCCAATCTGATTGGATGATGGATTCCCAAGTCGCTTCCACTGCGAAGGTCTCCATGTCCTCCTGGCATTATGAGTGTGGGATGGCGGTGGTGGCCTTGGCTGCTTCCTTGGCCGCAGCCCTACAGGCCTGCTTGGCCTTCTTCTGCTCCTGCAGGGAGATGTGCTTTACCAATAGGTAGCAGCCTTGTGCTCCCCACGGGAAAGCCTCCTTGGTGCTTGCGGTTGGTTCATAGTGCACCTCTCCGCTGGCCATGGCTGCCGAGGGGTGCTCTTGGAATGTAACGCCCTCCTTGATGGGGCATGCATGCGCCTTATGGCCAAGCGCATCACAGTGGGTACAAATGGGGGGCGCGCTGTCCACGGTTACCCAGAATGGGTGGGTGGTATGCCCTGTGATATCAATAAAAGTGGAGTGCAGGATCTGAGTTAGGTCCTTTGCAATCTCCTCAGTTGGGGTCAGAGCTGCGATGCCTTTGCTGATGCACAGGTGTGGCATCAGCGTGAAGCGTTGCATTTTGAAAGATTGTATTTCGCCATATATGGTGAGACCATCTTTCAGGTTTTGCTCCAAAATGTCACATTTTACCATAGTAGGCAAAAAGTCAAACATGAGGAAAATTTGGTTTGATTTTGTCTATCTGGTGCATTTGGTTTCAACAACCCATTGCCCTTCAGGGAGGTTGACCACTATGCGCACCGCTACAGCCTCGTCTGCTGCTATTTTGCTTTTGAAACCTAGGTCCAGCCAACCACGTGACATGGAGTGAGGTGCAACGTACACCGCGGTTGGGAAAATTTTGTGTACATCTTCACAAAATTTTTCCCATAAGGCCATTTTTTGGAAGTCCAGATACACATGGACTCCAAATTCCACCGATGAAAGTGGCTGGGAGTGTGGCATGTTAATGTACTGGTTGCATCGTGCTTGCCATGCAAGTAATTCTGGGGAAATTGTGACCGCCAGTTTTTTGAGATTTTTGTCTATTCCGCCGGATTCTCCAGGGCGTTTTTGAACGTTGGAGGCCGCGGGCCTTCCGCCTGCTCCTCTTACCTTGCTTGCCCAACTGCTCCCTGACATGGGCGCAGATTAATCTCCTCTGTGAAATTATCAAACTAGATTTAGTCTTGAATTGAATAGGTTGCAAAAGTGTTTGCAACGAGAAAGAAAAGTTTCTCATTTACCTTTTATTAGTAAGATAAATTTGATCTAACTTTTTTGTATAATTAGTAATATTAATATTACTCCAAAGCTTTTATAGTAAATACTTGATTTCTGCTACTACTTTTATATACTTTTATTTAAATTAATATTCTTGCACAAAAGGCTTCATTCCCATATCCCCTTTTCACAGACCTTTACAAAAGTCAGCTATAAGTATTATAAATGTATATACACTTTTTATAGTGATAGTTCCTACGCATATAAACAAAATTAAGCTAGACTTTTAACTAAATTTAGGTACTTACATTTATAAAAAATCATTTAAATTCAAGCTTATAAGCCTATAGTCCTTTTATATAACTAATGTGGTTCTCCAGTGATGGACAAAGGAACAGGTAGAACCAATCAGGTAATTTTTCACAAGAGAGAAAGTACCCAGAAAGGATTCTGTTTGTCTGCATACCACTATTATATGGGTGAAAACCCTTGTATTAGAGTTAAAGTTATGCTTAACCATAACAACTCTCCCTGTCTTCAGGAGAGGGCAAAGAGAGAGGCCACCAAATGACTAAGTCATTATCTCAAACCATGTAGTAATGATTCATCCTTAATAGTTTATCTTGTAAAATTATTATAGGTATATATGTTTTTTTTTATTGAAATTAGGTTAGATCTGCATAAAAGCTCAGAATTGAGGTAGGCTATAGTCCCAGGTCTATATATATAGATGAAAGAAAAATAATATGATAACCTTATTTAAGTTTAAATGAATATTTCTAACATACAATTTGGAGGAATTTTCATATTTTTTTAAATTATTTTGTTAGAATTTAAAATCATTTTGTTTTATTTTTAGTTGTTTTATAAGTCATGCCAATTTTTGAGGCCTATTTATAAGCTTGGTCTCATCACTTTAATGGGAGGCTCATTTAAGTTCTAAAATTGGGATAAATTCTTAGATTCTTTAGATATTAGAGTAGGTTTATGTGGTTTGGACCAATTTCTCCATTTATTCAAAAATTCTTGTGATTTTGGACCCCTATATTAGGGTGAACCTTCCATTAATTTAGCTTGAGTGTTCCATACATAAATAGGCATTATCTGATGGTTTTATTTCAACTGATAAGTTTGGATCAACCATCCTCAGATTATACAGATCCCCCAAAAGTATAAAAGGGCGAGAATATATTATTAATTTGGGAGCCAAATTTTTATGGCTCTTAAAACTGCCACAGTCCCTAGTTAGAAAATTGTGATCAGGTATATCCTGTACTGGCACATTTTCTAGGCATCACTTTCTATCTAACATGATTTCTTTATTGCTATTATACTTCCTATAGTCAAGGCTCCAAAACTAATAAAATCCTTTTTTAACCCTTACAATAAGTAACTATAAATACACTTATCAAATCTAACTCTAATCACAGTCAAGGTCTTAATACCCATATTGCAATTTTACCTTTACTAAAGTTTTATTTTTATTCATATAAAAATTATGTTTTAATTCAAGGCTTTCATACACATATCCTTAACAAAATAGTCAACGCCTTGGCCTTTTCTCACATAACTGGGTTGGCCAATTTTCTGACTAGGAGTTGTTGAGTACACATACCAGACAACAAAAGTGGATTTGATGCAATATAGGGTGTGATCAGATTCTTTTTTAGCAACTCTTCTCTTTCTACCTGTTGTAGCAAGTAATTATGGTTGCAGCTGTTAATTTTTTGACAATATTTTCTTGGATACTCTTTCCTCCTTCTTGGAATAACAGGGTATGCTGGCCTTCTGAACAAGACACATCAGAATCCTTGACCAACCTCTCCATGGCATTATCAACAATTAAGGTATCCTCGTTGCTAGTTTCCATTTAGAGCAGATCTCAGACTAGCTACTGAGGCTTTTTATGAATTGTGATCCCAAATTGGCTATTTAATATATATTCACTTACCCAGAAAAATTTAAAACAAAGGATAAAACTTGATATCCTGAAGTATAAGACTTAATAAAAAACTAATTGTTTTTATATTTTTGATAAAACTCAGAATTATCAAGTTAGAATAAAGAAATGAGCTATTGATGATATTGTAGTTTAGTCAGAAACTTCTAATTAGTGTAATGCGCAGGTTTGCGCCAGTATGTGAAGAAGGATTTGCAAAGTATAAGCCATGTTATAATCACATGACTGACAACCCAGCAGAAATCCAACCCTAAACCCGCATGTCATTATAGATATCTGCAAAGTATTCTAAGACTATGGTTCCAGTGATGCTGCATGTGAGCAGCAGTGGCTGGCTCCACAATAGAGCTGAGAATGAGGTCAACGCCTGGGTCAGTTCGCTGGTTAAGCTCATCTTTCTTATTTAATTTAGATAATGATTTTGAATAAACTTTTTAAAATATTTTAGGCAAGCAATAATGTTAATAATTTTCTTAAATCTTTTTATAAAATGAACCTGGATTATCAGTTATCATTTTTCACTTTTATAGCACCTGCGAAGGCCTAATTAATCTGGCTCCTTTACCCTAGGCTTTTGATCAATGACCATGTAATTGTTTGTATAAGCTTTACATCCCATTAAATTATAATTTTGAGGATTCAGGACACCGGTTATGCAGTATTCTGGATCAACCCTCATTCCCAAATCCCCAAATCCTTGCCTACAATTAAAGTTTTAATCCATTCCTCCTCCAGTCTGGAACCTTCAGGCAACCTTCAGATTCATGGCGGAA
Source organism: Massospora cicadina (assembly GCA_022478985.1). Lineage (NCBI taxonomy): Eukaryota > Fungi > Entomophthoromycota > Entomophthoromycetes > Entomophthorales > Entomophthoraceae > Massospora > Massospora cicadina. The sequence continues at coordinate 66,269 of JAKSZP010016121.1, read as the reverse complement.
TTTAGAATTTCATTGATTAGGTCAATATGTGGATCAGGCTGAGCCCGTTCCATCACAATTAGGCTCTAGATAGTATCTGCTTTAGTTATGACTGTCATAATTATAATGACATAAATTCAAACCTATTTAAGATTAAAGTAATGAGAATTTTGGTTGCCCTCCTTAAGAACCAAGCCTCAATGATACAAATAAATATTTCTTGATAAGTTAATGCCCCTAAATGGGCAAGATTTAATAGAAAAGATTCAAGAATCATCACAAGGTACAACTACAACTGGGCTAACAATTGATTACCTGGGTGAAATTGTATCCAAATTTTATAGTCAAAATCCTAAAGCACCAGAACAATGGGAGAATGACAATCCAGATGTCAATAACGGAAAATAACCACTGCTCAGCTCTCCTACTGGATGAGAAGTGAAGATTCTGGTTAAGGAGGACTCAGATGCTCTTTATGATACAAGGCACCCACACATCCCATAAATATTGAATTGTTTTAACCTAGTAAAGTTAATTCTAAATTCTTCCTTATTTTAATTAAGTGTATCTTCCATGTTCCTTTGCATATTCATTTTAATAGAGTTAGCCTTATTAACCAGGATAGTTGTCAATAAATGGACTTTACTGAATAAAAAAGTGCTTTGATATTACCCTTACAGGAGCCATTCCATCACTAAGAGCCTTTATTAAAAAAGCTAGAAAAATCAAACAAAACATCTCTGAGCAACCAGAAAATCAACTCTTTGGCTTTACTATAACAATAATTTTTTAATATTAGTATTCACTACAAGGGGCCCTGAGTTGTTGGCAACAAAAAAATCAATCACAAAATATATCAATAATTATAGAAATGATTCTCCACTCTTTAATGTGGCAGGTGTGATAGTAAAGTATATTTCTGAACGTCACATTATCCAAATTAGGGTTAATGTCAATTTGAAGAGCTACACAAAATCAGCTCACAAATCAATAGTAAGTTCTGGTCCTTTTATACTATTTAGGATGCCTTTCTATCTGAGGATATTCAATCCATACTTATCAGTTGTAAGAAAACATTAGATGATGCCAAACTAATAAATGCCCTATCTGAACTTAAGGAATGGAAGGATTGCCCTATACACAGGGGTCAAAAGTCAAGAAATCGCTAAACAAATGGAAAAATGGGTAAAATATTTATGAACCAACACAAGTTTATAAATAAATTGAAATTCTTCTAAAATTTGAAACTCAAACAAATATACCATTTAGGTAATATAACCAAGCCTAAAATAGGCCTCAAATATGGCATTATCACAAAACAATTAACAAACATCCTCTAGATATCTAAAATATAAATTAAAACTTCTAAAACATATCCTAGAAATAATTTATTTAAAAGTAAATGAGGCGGGTCAACCTTGGGACAAAATACCACGCCAAATTTTTTTAGCCTGTACTTGTTTCAAACCTGTTTCAATCAAAGCCTGACTAAAAGTGGAGCAAGAACCACCCCGTTATGCTACACACTCCTCAGAAATAATATATCTAAATTTGGACAACTTTGCTGATCATTTTCTCGCACATATTTATACAGAATTATGACTATTGTCTACCACAATTATTGTTTTTGTGGTTCTAGATTGACTAAAAAATTAATCAGTTTTTAATTAATTTAAGTTTACAAGATAGACTATTAAGGATGAATCACAATTACATGGATTAAGACACTGAACCCAGTCATTTGGTGGCTTCTCTCTTTGCCCTCTCCTGGAGTTAAGGAGCCCTGTTGCTGTTAAGCATAGCTTTGACCCTTATCCAAAATTACTCACCCATGTAATATTGTTATTTGGACAAACATAATCCTTTCTTGGTACTTTCTCACTTGTGGACAATCACTTTGGTTAATCATTATAGTTCCTTTGTCCATCAATAGAGAGAATCCATCTGTTACATTAATCAGAATTATCTCACCTTTTGGCTAGTTTAGTTTGCTTTTAAGAATGGTGCCTGTTCAGGCATCTGTACCCACCTGGTAAAAAAACCTACTACCATGCTTATGATCATCTTTGCATTGGGGAAAATGTTGCATGGAAATCTATTAGGTGATAAAGTGTTGGTTACAATTACCTGTTAATAATGAGACCACTTCAAACAAAGTTAGCCCTGTCAATCCACACATGAAGACAATAGCCTTAGAAGTAGTCCATGAAATTTTTGACAAGGTCCACTTTTAGTGTCATCTAACCAAGACAATGGGGGAGGACAATATCATTCTCTGATAAAATATCCAATTTATAAAAGAGTTAACAGATAAAAATCCAACCTGGGTTAGGGCTCTACTGGATAAAAAATTGACTTTGCCTGAGAATCTTAATGAATGTCTCCAACAGATCAATTGAGCAGCTTGTCCCAATGAAGTCCAAGATGCAGCCTGATCAGACCTGTTGATGACAGCCCAGGGGAAGAGAACAGTGGAGGATTTTGCATGTTTGTTCTGCCCTCTGGCCTTGGCAACAAAGGTTATTTATAAACAACTATTACAGATGTTCTAGAAACTAACACCCAGACCTTCTTTCAGCATTAGTGGTGACGCGCCTAGCTGAAAATCTGGAGGAGGAGATAGGATCATAATGGATGTGGAGCGCCAGGTTAAAATTGCTAGAACCAAATGGGTAATAATGTATGCAAAGGGGTATAAGCATGAAAAAGGAAAGTACTTTCACCGTGGGGGAGCCTGAACATCTGTACGTCACTAGATATCCTCAAGCAGAACTGCCCATAGGCTCAGAAGGAGCACGTGAAAATATAAAATTAGTCACTTTTTAAAGGATTTGTCCAGAATAGTCATGAGCAATTTTCTCTTCAAATTTCTGTTTATGATACTCATGCCAATAAAGGAATCTCCAAACATTATTCCTATTACCCTTACAAACACAAAATAAAAAGACAACTAATCAAAAATAGAGAAAGTAAATTTTTTAGAGACCTGGAGGATGATGAGATATATTTACATCATGAATTAGCGCAAATATAAAATCTTTCTTTAAGGGATACAGGTGAGGTGATTTTAGCCAACTATACCAACTCTGTTACCTTATTCTAATCAATTATCTCCTGATTGGCTAAAGGAAACAAATTTTTAATAAAACTTCTGCACCCTAAACAACCCAACCTTCTCTGTGGTTCTGGGAATAAGATGGTGGCATCGTTTCTCCCCTCATTAAATATGCTAAACAATGAGGTCACCAATCACCCTTTGATTTCTTACCTGCCCAGTGAAAGTCAAAACTTGTGAGTATACATCAGCTAAGCTAGGAATATTATTAAGTGAGCCACCAATAGTGCCTAACCCAAAAAATGTGCTAAGTTGCAGCCTGTTTATGGCCCATTAATTCCACATTTAAACACTTATGGGTCAACTCTCTCACTTTTTAGTTCAAGGAAAATATAACATGTCACGTGGATGCCCAATCTATACTTTGAACTAAAGATCAAAGAAAGCACCTGAAAAGTACATTTATTCCATGTTAAAATCTAATCTCAAATAGCCGCTCCAGCCAAAACCCTCCTCTGCCAGCATCTCCATAGGATGTCATAATCCTGGTGCGGATTAAAGCTTGCTAATGCTAATTTTCACAGTATTTGACAATCTAGAAGAAACAGGAGTATAAAACTCTTAGTGATATTGTAAAAATAGGGGATTGTAATACCACTAGAGGAATAAAAATGGGATAAGATATAATAGAAAACAGGGATTTGAGTTTTATATGTTTTATTAGTGATATCTGCGGGGTAAAGAAAATGAACCTTTTAATAAGTCAATACTTAGTATTTAAAGTGTCAAGGCTCATAGTTTTAGATTGCTTAGCAAAGTTCAAATTAGGGAATATTAATATTTGACCTATCAGAGCTCAGAAGCTTCACTTCACTTTGACATGATGGCCATTGGTGGGCAGGTAAGATAAGTCCGTGCAGTAAGGTTTTGATGTATTTTACCCAATCAGTGGGCTGAAATTTTTTTCACTTGGTTGGACCCCCTCTAACCCTATAAAAGGGGCCAGTCTCCGCGATGTAGGCTGTACTAAAGCGGAAGTGGCCTGGAGAGGAGCTTCAAATGATCTTCCTGAATCCAGCTGATAAATTGGTGCAATCTGATCGCCCAAACTCATTTTGCTTGCTCAATTATCATTAGAGTTAACCTAATTTGAGGTGTTCCACCAGGAATTGTGTAGGGTCTTTTGGCCGATTTTTCATCACATACCTCTAAACTACTATTTTCAATATATCAGACTTGTAATTGTCTGACATTACATCCTTCAAGGGTGGTAGGGGGAATAAGGTTGCAGGAACCATCCATGCTCTTGATTAATTGTAATTCCAGAAGCAATGGACTTGATGGAATACTTATCCCCTTGTTTATAGGTAGTTACAAAAGGACACTCTCAGATAGATCCAAGTTTTCCTTTATAGGCATGGTTTGGTTGTGGTAGTAGAGTACCAAGTCTGCCACTTGGAAGGAAGGGAGTGGTGGCTGGAGCTCATTGGCCGCTTGGCCCTCTTTAGTGACCATCTTTGCTAAATTGGTCATCGCCTCAGACTGTAGCTGGATGATGTGCTGTGCCAACTTCTTCATGGATTATTCTGGATCAGTCCTAGCTGAGAAAACATCTTTGGCTAGTAAAGCAAGCACCCCAGGTTCTCAGCTTTACAACACACAGAATGGAGACATCTTAAGGATCTAGTGGTAACTGATATGGTAGGCCATGAGGACACTTGGCAAGTAAAGATCCCAGTGAAGAGGGTCAGAGTTATCCATTTTCCAGAGTATAGAGACCAGGGTCCCATTTGCTCTTTTGACGGCACCATTGATGGATGGTTTATAGGAGGCCGAGAATGGTTGTTGTGCTCTCATGGAGGTAGCGAGGAGTTTTACCACTTGGGAGGTAAAATTTTTCCCATTATCACAAAGGAGGACCTGGGGGCAACCGTGCCGCATAAAGATATATTGATGTAGGAAGGTAGCAATGGCCTTAGCAGTCTGAGCGGGGAGCAACAGCTTCAACTCATTTGTTAGAATGATCAATTTTGACCAAGGTGTAACAATTACCGCCGGTGGTCTGAGGTAAGGAACCTACCATATCCAAACCTATGCTGTGGAAAGAGTATTTTATTGTGGGCTGATACTGATATTGGGCCTTGAAGCTGGATTGTTTTTTACAGGTCAAGCAGGCACCCAAAACTTCAGTTATAGTTTCCATCATGCCCTCCCAGTAGTAACACTATTTTACCCACTTGTAGGTTTTGTGTACTCCGCCATGCCCCGTGATAGTCTGAGACTCCAAGATGACAGGTACTCGCTCTGACGGCCGGAGATAGGGCTACCAATTTACTCCTACTTTCTTAAACAACTTCCCGCTCTCCATCTTTGTATTGCAGAAGTGCCATGCTAACATTTTTTGTACTGGTTCATATTCATCAGCCCACTCGTCAAGAGTTATTAAGAGGTCATGAACCCTCTCTGCTTCACTATTGTCAAGATGAATAACAGACAGCCACTTCAACCCATCAACGTTCATATGGCGCGTCCCAGCTCAATGCTCAATGGTCATATTGTAGTGTTGGAGTTTAAGAGCCCAGCGAGCCAACCGCCCAGTTGGATCTTTCATACTTTGCAACCACTCTAAGGAGGCGTGTCAGTAATTTCTTTTGAATGATGTCCCTTATAGAAAATGACGATATTATTTGACAGCAAGCAGGACAGCTAGGCACTCTTTCTCAGTGATGCTGTAGTTGCGTTCAGCTTTTGAAATTATTTTGCTGAAGTAGGACATGGGATGATCACCCCATTTACATACAACTGAGCCAAGATAGCTCCAACAGCATAGTCAGAGGTATCAGTGAACAATATGAAGGGCTTGACATAATAAGGGTGACTGAGGATGGGTCTTTGTTGCAACAACTCTTTTCAGGGTTTCAAACGCAGCTTTTTGTTCAGCACCCCAATGGAAAGGATTGTTTTTAGCCAAGAGGCGGATAAGTGGTTCGCTGAACTGGGCGAATTTTGAGACAAATTGATGGTAGTACACCATCATGCCCAAGAATAACTGGATGTTACAAAGAGTTCATGGCGCCAGCATCTTGGATATTGCTTCAACTTTATCTTTTAGAAGCTGTGTCCCATCTTGTGAGATGGCGTGCCCAAGAAAATTCAATTTTTTTGGAAGAAAGTACATTTATAATGCTTCAGCTTTATGTTGGATGACCGCAAGTGTTAAAACCATATTTAAATGTGTGAAATTCTCGTTGAACGTCTTGGAGAAGTCTGTGATGTCATCGAGGTAGATGATCACACAGATCAGCTTAAGGTCCTGGTGAATGTGATCCATTGCCCGCTGGAAAGTAGAAGGCGCATTACACAACCCCTGAGGTAGCCTAATTGGTTGGTACAAACCCTCACTGCAGACAAGGGCGCACTTCTACTGATATTGTGGAGAAAGGTCCATCTTCCAGTATCCACTAGCCAAGTCCATGGTGGATAAGAATTTAGACCCAGAGAGTTAGGCCAGAGCGTCATCAATTCGAGTGATAGAATAGGTTTCCTTTGTGAGGTTGTTCAGTTTGCGGTAGTCTATCACTATCTGATGACCTCCATTTTTCTTCTTTTTTTTAGCACTAGGTGGTCCCAACCTAAAGGGGGGATACACCGATCTTAAAATTGGGGGAGTGGCAACCATTTTTCTTCTTTATCAATAGGAGTGGGGACGGCCAAGGGCTTTATGAAGGCACCAAAAACCCAGCGTCCAGCAGCTGTTTAAGCTCCGTCCGCATCTGTAGCTCCTCAACTTTAGATTTGTGATAGGGTTTGGAGCAGATAGGGCGATCATCCCTAACATCAATTGTATGAGTCCAATCCTTCATGTGCCCATAGTTGGTGTCAGAGGTAGAGAAGATGTCGCTATAGGTCTCCAGTAAGTTGTGGACTTTATCTAGCTCAGCTGGGGTTAGTTCATTGGAGATATGAATGGAAGGTAGGGTACATAAAGATTAGCCAGCAGGTAAGCCCATATCAGCCATAGATCCAATACAATGAGCTTGTTTTATTTTATCAAGGAATCAACATGCCTTTTATGATCCTCTGATGCTTTTTTACCACCATATCCTTCTTAGTGAGAATCCCTAGCAGGAGGTTGATAGATCGTTGATAGGCAGGGTCTAGCACGCCTAGAAAAACTCTGGGCTCCAAAGGACTAACTCCATCAGTGCTGGTTAGGTGCAATAAAAAGTTGTGGGGGATTTGTAAGGTAATGTTGGTATCAACTACCCGCTGTTCACCCGCTTTAATTATTAACTAATCAGAAGAATAGAAAGAGATACTATTGAGAGAATCCAAAGATTGAGGCAACCTTTTTGTATTCCGTCCTGCCATGGTGTGATGAAAAGATAAGGCGGAAGTGGGGAACTCAACTGTGCAAGCATATTCCTTTTTATTAAGCTCATCATTTGTCAGAATCAGAGGAACCTCATAGTTAATCAAGGAGAGATAGCCCTGCTTCAAGTTAATAACCCCCTCATATTCAAGCATGAACTGGGTACCAATTAGTAGATCACAGGTATTGTTGGCCAAGGCCACTGCTGGAGCTGACAAGATGAGATATCCAAAACTAATGGGCATAGAAGAGTAGACTCCAATGACGTAAGTGTTGTTTGGTCCCGCCATTACAAACTCTTGTGTATAGTCAAGGTCAGAGGCCAACTTAATTTTTCATAAGTTTGGATGACACAACATTCAAAGGGGACCCAGTGTCGAGGATAGCCCTAACCTGCACTCCATTAACAACTACTTCCACTTTAGTTAGAGTTCCACCAAAGTTGGGGGGAAGTTTGAGGACTTCTTTGAGATGGAGAGTAGAGGCACGTCTTTTAGCAGTTTCAGGTTATTTTTCTCAAATTGACTGCATGTTATAAACACATTAGATATATCGGATAAATGTGGCAATGAGCTGGTTAGCGTCACTGGCAGTGTCAATAACCTTTAGACCCCTCAACCCTTGCCAAAGATAAGTTTGGCGAGGATCTTAGCCCAATACACTCTCTACAGGTTTAATTAGTCAGGTACTAACTCACCTGGGGCTCCTAAACATAATGACCCAAATCTTCACCACCCCCTTCAGATCATAATCATAGGTGTTATCAATGCATGTTAGGGAGCCCATAGGGGGTGAGGTAGGTCCAGGGCTTCCTTTATGGAAGAATATGTCTTGGGGTTGTTACTCCACCTTACTAACTTTTGGGATAGTGTTGGAATTGTCACGGCTCGCTTTATAACCTTCTAAGTAGTGGGTTTGTGCTGCTTCATGAAGACAGGTTTCATACTAGAGTTAGCTGGGTAAGAGGTTGAGGGAGGTAGCGTTGTGGGAGTGGATGCTTTAATTACTTTAGCTTTGGGTCAATCAGTTGCAGTGAGCTTTAATGAAACAGATAGTTTAGCTTTTGTGTCCTGGTCATTTAACCTATTGTTAATGAAGGAGATTGGTACCCAAAAAAGGGGTTTAGACTGAAGAGCAGGCTTTTAAACCACTTGAGATGGCCGCTCTGAAGAAAAGATGTTCAAGGCAAAGGGACGACTGCTTTCACCAATTGAGCTTTTGAGCTGAAGATGAAGAGTAGCCCTGACCCATCACAGCCAATAACATCTGGTTACTATTATGGGAAGAAGCAGCAGTTTGTGATAGCAACTTTGTAGGAACATATTTCTAGAGGGAAGCAGCCGTAGTAGGGGCTAAACTAGTCGCGTAGATTCTTGGCTCAGAGACCCTTGCCTAGGGTCAAGTTCATAAATCTTAGCCACCTCTAACAAAGCTTCCTTGATATCTCGTACAATTTTAAAATGAGAGCTTTACAGAAGAGAGATGCATTACCTAGGAGGGATGGGACGCCAAGCCAGCCAAGATAGCCGCAATAGCATCATCTAGGGGTAGCATTTTAGCAAGCAACAAGGGTTGAACTTTATTGTAAAAGCGTTCAGCAAATGAAGTGATGGAATCGCCCTGTTGCAGGCTAAGGCACATAAAAGCCTGTTTTTGCCTGTTTAAACTTTGTAGGGAGCCAATACCTCAGTGAGTGCTTGCTTCATCTCCGCCCAGGTGCTGAGGGTGGCCATGTGCAAAACCATTATCTCTTGAGCACCACGACTGAAGCAGGGAAGGAGGTACTTGATTTTAAGATGGTCCGTTGCCCCTTCCATAGCAACTTCATGCATAAAGAGGAAAGAAGCAAAATTTCCATCTACAAGGGTAAAATTGTCCCTAAAAGGGGTTTGTGGATACCAGGGATTCCCCATAAGAGCCTTGCAATGAGTGCTTGAGACTTTTAAGGCGAGACAAAGCACTAGCTAGCTGGAGTTCAATAATAGCTAGCCAGGTTATTCCAATGAGAAGGTTGTGAGGGTTATTGACACCACCAACTTCCATTTTTTAAGTTGTTTTTAGTGGTGTACAGGTTCCCCTGTAGTGAGCACCACTTGTCAATATCCTGGCGGGGATTAAAGCTCGCTGGTGCTAATTTGCACAGTATTTGATAATTTAGCAGAAACAGGAGTATAAAACTCTTGACTGCTATTTTAAAAAAGAGGATTGTAATACCAACAGAGGAATAAAAATGGGATAAAATATAATGAAAAATAGGGATTTGAGTTTTATTTTTTATAAATGATATCTGTGGGGTAAAGAAAATGAACCCTCTTAGTAAATCAATACTTAGTATTTGAGTGTCAAGGCTCAAAGTTTGGATTGCTTAGTAAAGTCCAATTAAGGAATATTGATATTCAGCCTATCAAAGCTCAGAAGCTTCACTTCACTTTGATGAGATGGCCAATTGAAGGCTGGTAAGATAAGTCCTTGCAGTAAGGGTTTGATGTATCTTACCCAATCAGTGGGCTGAAAATTTTTTTCACTTGGTTGGACCCCCTCTAACCCTTTAAAAGGGGCCAGTCTCCGCGATGTAGGCTGTACTAAAGTGGAAGTGGCCTGGAGAGGAGCTTCTAATGAAATTGTAACTTTGGCTAATGATTAGTGCAATCAATTGCTCAAACTCATTTTGCTTTCCTGATTATTATTTGAATTGTTACCCCAATTTGAGGTGTCCCATCAGGAGTCACTAAGATCTTTTGGCTGATTTTTCATCACTTATCTCTGAACCACTCTTTTTGATACATTGGACTTGTAATTATCTGACAGAGGTGATGAAAACCCTTGTTGAGGGTATTCCCATCCCAAATTGTCCCCATGATTTGGATTAGGATGTGGAATACGAAATTATGGAGCTCACTTTTGGAGCAAGCCACACTTGTATCAATTCATCAAAAACTTCTCTGTTTGACCCCAATTATCCCCAACCCTGCCAGCGCATTAAGTCTTTCACTTGTGTGCCAGCTCTCATCACTTTCGCTGAGCACTTTGCTCAATATGTTGAGGCAATGGACACCGTTGGCCTCAAAAAAAGAAGAAAAACCCACAATTATACCTCCCTATGCCACATGTTGCTGATGCCCCTACCCCAATGCTGTCCGCCATGGTCTGCCAGCTAAAGCCGGCGCTGGAAAAAAGTTTCCCTCAAAGCTCTTCGCCTTCTGATATGGCTTCCTAGGCTGTTAGCTGAGGTACCATATTAGGATTTTTTATTCATGATAATCCATTTGTTTGGCCCATTTGGAAATAAAGATGCGTGCCGCAGCTTTCCCTTTGGGTTGGGAACCACTAATGTAAAAATCTAATCTCAATTGAACCTCCAGATCATCTGTAGTCTCTATCATCCTTCTAATATCTAAAGCCAATGGTGAGCTCTTACAATGTATGGACTTCCACAAGTTGAATGATGTTACAGAACCTGATCTCTATCACTGCCCCTCTTCGTTTACATCCTTCCAATAATTTATGGGAGCAACTGGGTTACCAAAGGACCTAGTAGCAGAGTTCCATCAAGTCTTAGTACACACTAATCATCAGAAGTTCTCATGACATAAGTGTCACATGGGAATTTAGTATTGGTTAATGTCATTTGATCCAATAAACACACCTGAAGTATTCCAAATTTAAATAGATTATGTGCTAAAAGAATCATTAGGTCATTGTTGTAGCACGTATATGTACAATTTACTGGAGTTGTCTGAACTAAAAGAGCAGCACGTGAAAGATGTGAAGCCTTTCCTTAAAGCTATCCAGGGCGCGGGACTCAATATGAACCCTCATAATGTGAGCTTCGAAATTCATCAGTGATTTTTTTAGGAAACATGGTCTAAGGGAGGATTATCAATATGTCCATACAAGCTCAAATTTATTTAAATGGAAGGCCCCAACTGATCAGACCAAAGTTTGAAGTTTTATAGGAATGGTTAACTTCCTGACATGGTTCTCTAAAGACCTTTCTACAGTAGCAGTACCTCTTATTTGGTTAACTGGGAATATGCCCTTCTGGTAGGTCTCAGAAGAGGAGGCCTTTTAAGAAATAAAATAAACTTTACAAAAGATTCAAAACTTAGCCCATTATAATTGGGAAAAGCCATTTATATTAGAAACTGATGTATTAACTGTGCTATTGATGTTGTTCTTCTTCAACAGGGGAAGGATGGCCTAGAACATCGCATCTGATATTTTAATCAAAAATGCAGCCTGCAGAGACAAACTACCCCATATACAATTAGATGTTGTTGGTAATTGTGGCATCTTTCCAGGAGTAGCATAACACCTGATGTACGTTCTTTGGCCTTTCACAATTTTTACTGATCAAAAAGCTTTGTAATTATATCAGAAGCCACAACAGATGAACTTAGAGACAGGTTTGTTGGCACCTGGAGTTATGTAGATTCAACTTCAAGATTGAAAACCATCCAGGCAAGGGATTCTCTTTGATATAATGAGTTGGGACCCAGTATTAATTTATAACAACCAAAAGTTAGACAACTTTAATACTGCCATCATGTTGCAACCTAACGTTTTTGCACTAATAAAGTGTGGTACCAAAGGGATTAATGGAAGAATTTGATCTACCCAAGAAAGAGCTAAGTTTGGAAAAACTTATTAAAGATCTGTTAATGGAACCTCAACCAAATTCGAGGCTTTTAGCCAAAAGGATAATGAAATCTATTATTGTGGAATGTTATGGGTTCCCATTGAAAGTTTAAAAGAAATTTTTGGATTCCTGTCGAAACCATCCACTGTCTGGATACCCAGGAAACATAAGGGACTTTGGAACTAAACACAAGAAACTACTAACTGCCTTGGATTATTAAAAAAATTAAGGAATATGTGGCTTAATTTCTGACTTTCACTCAGATCAAGGTCAAAGCAATCTTCCAGTAGTGAAGCTAAATGTCCTTCAGAGACCCGCCAAGCCATGGAAATCCATTAGTGTTGACTTCAACTCCTCACTACCTAAGTATAAAGGAACTAATTCAATCATGGTAGTAGGCGACTGTTTAACCAAATATGCCAAGCTTTTTTACATTCTCTAAAAATTACCTCTAAGGGGGTGACAACATTAATTATGGAAAAGTCTTCCTGCAACACTGAGTACCAGAGGAAATCATATCTGATACTGGACCTCAGTTTGTATCTATGTTCTGGGACAAATTTACTTTTAAACCTTCAAATAAAGCCTTTCAAATCCTCTTCCTACTATCCACAATCGCTGGTCAGACAGAGAGGGTAAATATAGCACCGGAACAATACCTTGATTGTCATATATTAGGTCGTCAAACTGACTGGAGAGATTGGTTAGGTTTACCCAAATATTCATACAACCTTGTCCATGAATCAACTGTATTGTCCTATTTCTTTGCTAACCATAGGCATCATCCAAACCCTGAGATCCCTCAGTAGAAGGAAACTCCATCTTCAGATGAATTCACCAAGAATGCTAAGGGGTTTACTCAACTTCTGAAGAAACGTATGGAGTATGCATTAAACACCAGAAACAAAAGGCTAACAAAAAGAGAATGGAAATTCTATTAAAAAGGTTGGAAGATATGTAATAATCCACTCTAAAAACTACAGTACCAAGGCACTACATAACAAGTTTAGTCTAGTATGGATAGATCCCTATGAGGCTGTCAATCAAGAAAACCCAGTGACCTTTAAACTATCCTTACCAGAAGGATTGAACGCGTAATCAACTGTACACATTTCCCATCTCAAATTGATTAAAGGTCCTCTTTCAGATAAGATTTTCCCCAGTAACCTGTGTTCACTAAATCTCCAGATTATGAGGTCAACGAATTGTGGGCAATAAATTAATGCATGGCCAACGCAAATATCTGATAAAATGGAAAAACTATGCCACTGAAGAATTCACATGACAATCTTCTGAGGATTGCCAACATTTAACAGATAAACCCAAGGAATATTTCATCTAAAATGTGGGTGATGTGACCGTACAGGATATGCCTGATCACAAGACCCTAATTAGGGATAATGGAAATTTTAAAGAGCTATAGAAGTTGGCACACAGATAAATAGTAAATTTTGGGCTTATTAAACTTTTGAGGGATTATCCAATCTGAGGATGGTTGATCCAAACTTTATCAGTTGTAAGAAGACCTTCAGGTAACACATAATGATGAAGAACGTCTGAACTAAAGGAATGGAAGGATTGACCCATAAATAGAGGTCAAAAGCAAAAAAATTTGAACAAATGGAAAATGGGTAGAGCTTGCATGAACCAACACATACATATAATAAAAAACTAGTGTGTGTGCGTGTGCACAATGCCCATCCAAAACTATGGCATGTATAGCTTTGAAAATTTGGCCTAGGTAAACAGAGAGAGTCCATGTGCACATTGAAGCCAAATTTTTAATTTATTTAATAAAACAAAAAAAGTTTTATATGTAAGAAGTGAAAATTTTATATGTTTTTTACGTTGACTCAGTAAAGTATAATACATTAGTAGCTTTGGGTGAAAAACTGAGATTTGAATCCAAATCCCTCTTAACATCCCGTTGCATGTTCCTTTATATGTTTTTTAGTATTTTGATATATTGTTGCAACTGAGCAGTTTAATATTTGGTTGATTCAATAGGCTAAATAGTTTTGGCAAGAAGTTGGTGGTTATTTGGCTAATTGTTAAGCTAATCATTTTAGTAAATAATAAGTGATTGGCTGATTTAATAGCTTAAATGGTTTTGGAAAACAGTTAGTGGTTTTAGGTTGATTTAATAGGTTTAATTAGCTTTGTGCAAATAGTAAGTAGATTTTGATTAATCCAATAGGTTTTTTTACACTTAAATTTATCAATGGCCATCTGTTAATTTATATAAATTAAAATAATTTAATAACATCTGTTTAATTATACCCACAAATAATGTTGGGTAAACGGGCCATCAACATGATATAAAAATCTAATTCTATCATTTCAAATCATTTGTTTATTAAACCTGATCAGCGCCAAAAACACCACTAATATTTGGTTGATTTAATAATTTCAGTTGTTTCTAACTATAAATGAGTATTTAGTGGTTTTTAGTTGATTTTAAAAGGCAATTGGTTTTGGCTGAGTGGTTGATAGAATTTGGATAAATTAATAAGTTCAATGGGTTTGGCTGAGTTTTTAATAATTTACTATAATATAAAAATTAAAATAATGATTCAAATCATCTGGTAAGCTATAAACAACATAGCAAAACAAGGTTATCTGGATGCTAGGATATATAAAAATCTAAACTTCATCCAAAGCCAAAGTAGAATGAACATCTTATTGAAGAAATGAGACCAAATTTTATGTATAGGCCCAAAAATTGGCGTGATCACTAAAGAAATTAGAGAATCTTGCAAAACAATTATCAAATTCTTTCCAAATATTTACAAACTAATGAATACCCCTATAATATATATTAGATTTAATATTTAAACTTAACTAAGTTTACTGATTATTTTTTTACATATTTAAACAAATTTTGGGGCTATTGCCTACCTCAATTCTGACCTTGTATGCAGATATAGATAACTAAAGGTAGATAAAGTTAGTTTGTACATATATTTTAAGCTTAAAATAAAACTATAAAGGATGAATAATCACTACATGGACCAAGACAATGACTTGGTCAATTTTTGGCTTCTCTCTTTTCCTTATCCTAGTGACAAGGAGCTTTGTTGTGGTTAAGCATAACTTTAACCTTTATATTAGGAATTATTCACCCACATAATAGTGTATATGGACAGACAGAATCCTTTATGGAAAACTTTCTCTATTGTATACAATCACCTGGTTGGTTCTATATAATACTTGTCCATCACTGGAGAGACCCATTTATTTCAGTGGGAGGTACCACCAGATTAATTAAAACATCCCAATATGAAATACCACCCATAATAGCTGAGAGTTTAGAGTTCTGGGACACCTTTGAGTTCAGCTTGCTCGTTCTATACTATAATCTATATTATTCTTCCTGAAAACAATAATGGTAACATCCAGAGCTCCTGAACGGAATCTAATTACTTGAGGGCCTATCCAGCTGCTCCTGAGCCATGGCGATACCTTCCTATATCAAAGGCTTTATGGTTCAGCTACCCTGGCCACTAATGATTTGGCCAATGGTGTGGAACCCTACCTTTGATATTAAACATCATACTCTTAATCACCCTATTCAGTTATCAGGACTGCATCATCAGGAGGTGTTAAAACTATTAGGATTAATGAAGAACCTTAACTACTACTTTATTGACTTTTATGAAGCCACTTTTGAATTTTTCTGGGGTAACCTTGAGAAGATACAAATCAATTGATGTCTTATTAACATTTTTTAGAACCAGATCCCTATTGGACTCTGGAATTTCTGGCTACATGGATAATAAACTAACTCACCATCTAAAAGTTGTTAGAACCAAAATGTGAACAGTGCATCACACCTCCTTAAAATCCGCTGAGGATCCAGGCTCTTGATATAGCTCTAGTGCAACGCCTGAACCAAGTGAATGCTTTGATAAAAATGCAATAACAATGCCAGAACTTCTCTATAGCCTCAGGAGTCCAAGGGTCTTGAGGTCCAACTGGCTGATGGTTCCAACAGGCCTCAAGGTCCTAATGGGCCTAAATGTCCTGGTGGCTATGATGAAGTAGAAGGGCCACAGGGCCCAAAAGGACCGCCTATCCACTGGCTTTACTTTATAACATGCTGAGGGTTCTATAGATCCGTGGAGAAGAAAAATATTGGCAAAAATCGAAGCTTTTCATAAGAAACTAGAGCAAATCGCCCAAGGATGCGGTGTCCTTTCCTGATGGTCGTCCTTTTAACCCCAACGTCACCTTGGAGGCACTAGACAAGAAGATGTAGAATATGCATGAATTTAAAAAGGTCACCAATATATCGTTTTGATGAGTAGAAAAGTTTATACTAACCTCAGAAACCGATTCAGCTATTAGAAAGCCAAGACTTTAGCTCTGTAAGTTTAGATGGAGCAGAAGGCCAGTACAGACGCCCTTGACCAATAACTTGGAATGAACTAAAAGATGACATAAATAAATTAAGAAAACCAATGTATTAAAGAGTCCCCCATAGGTATGCGGAGACAATGTCCTATGAGTTGAGCTGAGCTGAGCTGTAGTGCTGGGCTGAGCACGAACACTCTTTTATAACCTTCAGACTCTATCTTTAAACCCAGTTTAAAGAGAGAATTTATAAGTCAGGAGAGTATTTTGTTGTTCTTGAATTCTTATGAGAGTGCGACAGAGGAGGCCACTGACATGCAAAAAGTGAAACACATCCATTCTTGCCTCTGCAGAGAAGCCAGAGAGATTATGATCCCTCACCTGAATGTTTGTCAAATCTAGGGCAAATCAAGATAGCTTAGTACAGAAGTCTGAGAAAGACTTAACCTTATCAAACCAATAACAGGCCTTCATGGTGCTCTGTATCAATAAAGGAGAGAGTCCCTCTGACTTCTCTAGAAAGATCTA
This sequence comes from Massospora cicadina, assembly GCA_022478985.1. NCBI lineage: Eukaryota > Fungi > Entomophthoromycota > Entomophthoromycetes > Entomophthorales > Entomophthoraceae > Massospora > Massospora cicadina. Next base: position 49,343 of record JAKSZP010016121.1, on the reverse strand, counting down.
CGCCAGTGATTTATCATCAGTTAATGATATTCATACTTCTCTATATGCATCATTATTGAAGTCATCTCTCCTCTCAAGTCCTAGCCTGGCGTCCAACTACATATGATAGGTCTCAAGAAGACCTTTACGTGGATAAAATAAAATCAAGGAGGCTATGAACAAAATTCCTGCTGCATGTTAAATAATGCTTATCTCTCAGAAGCCCCAAAAAGGCCTCATACAAACATTATCAAGAAAAGGGCTAGAAAATACCTATCTGCTCCTATGCAAATGTCATCATCACACCATGGATCGATGTTATAAGCAACACGCAAAGGAGGCAGAATAAGAACTTTTGAAAACTATGGAGAGTATCATGAATAAAGAGGCTATTCATGCTTATTATTCCACTACTATGCATTTAACCAAATTTAGGTTTCCAATAAAGATTTGCCTCCCAAGGATACCTGGATGAAGAAGTTATCTAATATTGACAATAAACAACTTGATTAGCTTATCCTTCTTTTAATAATTTACCTATGTTCTTCACTTCGCCAACACAGTTTAACAGTATTGTTACTTGGGTCACTGTTTAAGTTCACAAATATTATGTTCTTGAGAGCATCAATATTGGCTCCATAGTAACGTCATTTTCAAAGCTTATAAAGAAAATCAAGAAATTTCTCAACTTTCGCACTATGCATAGTATGGAACTGCTGACCATAATATACAAGGTTTATTAGGGGCGTAATATGCACTCCCACTCAAGTTTGGTAAAATATCTTTGGACAACTTGGCGGTAGCCCTTGACAACTAAGCTACAAACTACTATTGTGGACTCAATTCCTTCAGGAGTATTGTAAACTTATCAGTTCTGTATACTGTAAGCGAGGTTCTAATGAAGCTTGAATAAGTCAAATTAGTGGAGCAATAAATGAAGAAAGAGGAGTGGATAGCATAGAAGGGTGGTTACTGCTCCACTCTTTGTTGGGTTTTGATCAAACCAGGTTCAGAACCAGCATAGGCTAAAAAACTTGGCATGGTATACTTATCCCAAGGTCAAACCGCCTCGTTTACTTTTAATAAATGAAAATAAATGATGTGATAAGCAGACTGTTTGTTGAAATAGAAAAATTCCATAACTATAAGGCGATTAAAGACTGTCACCAAGAAGGTTTCTATGGTACCCAACGATCAGGATTTCCATGTCATTCCAGATTAATGCTCAGTTAAAGCCCTCATTATTCTCTCTCAGCAATGACCTCATGACCACCTTGATTGAAGTCATCCTTAACATGGCGCAAAAATAAGAGGAGGTAAAATAGAAGGCATCTCTAGTGTTTCCTGTATTTGTGATGAGCTTAATCAAATTTCTCAAATGCGCCTTAAGTGGCAGTTTCCACCTAGGAGGGCTCAATAATTGGATCATCTAAGTTTGACTCAGGAGTGGAAAGCCTAAAATTTCTATTACCTTAAATCCTGAAACAATTTCCTCAAAATTCTGTCATTGGGTAACTTATGGTCATAGAAATAGGCCATAAACACACTTGACCACCGTCCCATAGGTAACGTAGCCTCAATGGAGTACTCATAGTTCACTTTATGTATGACGCAGTAGGGCCCTGACCAAAGGATGTTGAGTTTTTTTTTGTTTCTCACGGGTTGATAGTAATAAAAAAAGGACCAGGACACTTAGATGGAAAGTCAGCAGTGAGGGTTGGCTAGCTTTGAAGCTTGGAAATTTTTAAAACTAGATGAGATGATTCCTTGAGAAGTTAGAAATTGAAATAGGATGTTTTTAGTCCACTAGGATCCTCACCATCAGCTCAGAGTTCTCAGGCACTTATGAATTCAAAAGAGGTTGCACACTACTGGGCAGCTAAGGAGTGCGTCCATATAGTGCTTCACATGGTGACATCTTGGTTATGTGATGGTAATTTATCCAATAAGCTAATGAGACGGTAGGAGAAAATGGTTTAAGAACGTAGGATTGAAGGTAGATAAGTTTCATAAAATAAAGAATAAAGTCCTGTTAGCGCGTTCTAAACCCCATTAATTGACGGGTTATATGAGGTGGTAAAACTTTTATTAGTCCCAAAAAAGTAATTTTTATTCTTAGATTACCTTTGAGGTGAAGATACATCAATTTTTTTAGGAAGTAAAGTTTGTGGGAATCTGTGCTGAGTGAAAGTAGATGGAATGAGAAACAAGGCTGTAGCCTTTGCAGTTGCACATGGACCAGAAATCATCTCAATCCATTTGGTCAAGTGGTCTATGGTTAGTAGGATATATTTATGACCATATAGCCTAGTGGGAAAGGGGCCCACCACATCAATACTGACAACATTAAAAAGGACTTGATGGAGCCAACAATTGATGCTGATACTTAAAGCTGTCCCAATTTTGTGTATGGCAAGTTAAACAGGCCTCTAAAACTGCAATGATGGCCTCAACCATCTAATCCCAATAGAAGAATTTTTTCAGCCATTCAATTGTCTTCTTTATCACTCCATTTCCCACAGTTTAATGTCCTTCAAGGATGACAAGGGTATGGGAAGAAGGGTGGATGTTAGGGAGCCACATTCCTTCAATTAGCTTGTATAGCACTCCTTCCCTTAGTCTGAGTATCTTTGGCTATTTTTATAACTCAGCTTAAATATCAGAGGTTTCTAGTTCACACATTTTGAGATGGCCAATTTTATTGTATAGTTAGTTAGTCAAAGGTTAAGACGGCTAGCAGCAGCATCCTTGAGAGACCATAAGAATTTTGATGGATTGACCCAAGAAATAAGCAATGGAAAGGTCAGTATCTGTAACCTTAACGCCAATCTCAAAAGTTGTTCATCAGGGTCTTTCAACTTTTGTAAACATTTGAGTGAGACATGGTATGTTATAATGGTAAAGTTGGTTCCATATAGTCATGGGCGAAAATAGTAATAATCAATAAAACTGTGAGGCACTTGCATTTAGTAACACCATAGTTTTAGTCAGCCTTACTTTAGGTCTTGCTTTAGTGAGCCATTGGATGATCAACATGGTCTCCGTTGTGCTGTGCTAGGATAGACCGTATTGCCATGTAGATGGCACCATAAACAACATATGTGGTTGATCAAACTAATGATTAACTAGAATAGGTTCAGTATAAAGGGCGGTCCTTGACATATTGAAAGCCATTTCCTGCTCAGGAACCCAATTGAAAGGGGACATTTTCTGTAGAATAAAGACAAGTGGTTTATCTAGGTTAGCAAACCAAAGGATGAATTGGTGATAGTAACACACCATGTGTTGAGACTTTTACCCATATTCCCAAACTGCTAGATTACCAGGAATCGCTAGGGGATAATTCCCTATTGTAAGGTGAATTGGAAATCGGTTGAACCTGATTTTAGAGTAACTATGTTTGGGGGATTTTAGGATATTTTCCTGGTCAGATCTGTTAATATCAATCCGGACAAATGCTTAAGATCTTGTTGGGCAGAGTTGCCGACGAAATAGAGGCATCTGATAGTGATTAACTATCAGGTGTACTGCTTGGGATCGGTCAGGTTTCATCACCAACTGATTGGTAATGTAAGTAGTAAGTTGTGAGGCGAGTGATGCCGCCTGCAACTAGCAAATCAATCAGTTGGTTTGTGACCTGCTTTAATGGGTAACAAGTCCCATTACCTAAGCAGGTCGCTAGCCAAATATGGTTGGTTTACTTGAATCACGAGGAAATGTTAGGTAACGTTTTCTGACTCTTTCTGTTTTAGGTCTTAAGGATATCCAATGATGGAATCCTAGCCAGGATGGGGATAACCATTTCTGGTGAGACGATGAAGGGTAATTCAATGGCAACAGCTGCGTTTTATTGCTGAGGCACCAACTGAGGGTTAGACGACTGAATCCCCACTATAAATTCCCTAGAATTTACTTCTAATAAAAAAAGAAGTCTTTATTTTAGTATATAGTTTAAGTAGTAAACATTATCAGCTTTCATTTATTCTATTCTTTCTCAGGGATATTATTGCTGTGTGTGATAATTGGGAGACTCTTTAAAGAAAAGAGAAATGATCTGATTGGGGATCCAGAAAAGAAGCGGAAAAAAATCAGGGATTTCTGCCAACTGTGTGTCAAACTAGAAGAACTGTCACTAGAGAATTTCAGAGAAGATTGGGTTAGATGTTATGAGAAACAAATCCCTATTTTGAGACATCTCAATTATTTTGAGCGGGAATACTGGCTGAGCGTTGGGCTGAGATCTAAGAATTCCATTCAACTATGAATAATAGTCGTCATACTATTATCAACCAATTATATCAACAACAATACAATGTAGACGAATTGCACAAGAACCAAACCTGTGCAAGTAATATATTTATAGGGGTTATTAGCCGATAATAACCAGAACCAATGAACTTTTACAAATTGGTGCTCATTACAGGGGTGTAGTGGAGTATAAGAACTTAGAAGGATGTCAAATTAATATGTTTCCAATTTCAGAAATAAGTTACTGAGGGAAGTAACAAAGACAGAACGTGAAGTGGATCACGTTCATTGGCATTCACCCAGCTCAGAAGTGGAGCTCCATTTGAAGCAAATTGAGGATGCTCAAGTTCAGGGAAAAGGACTTGAAGCATAGATATGGAACTATCTAGGGCTGCAAGAAAACCTGTTCCACTGGACATCTACTTGAGATGAAGAGTAACAGCAGGGCCAACTTGGGCTGAAATTGGGTCTGCTTGAAATAGTCCAGAGGATCAACAGGGCCAACTCAGGTTGAAGTTGGGTCCACTTGAAATAGTCCTGAGGAACAGCAGGATCAACTCAGATTAAAATTGGATCCGCTTTAAATAGTCCTGTGGAGTGAAATTTTAGATGAGGCATTGGATGAAATAGGAAGCAATTGATCAGGAGAATTGGATTGCCATATCATTGAAGATATGAAGTCAAAATGGAAAATGATTGATCTAAGATAGTGGAGAGAATCAGTTTGACTCAACAACACTCAACTAATGATCAGAAGTTGCTGGAGAGAAGTTCATTAATTCAGGAGAAATTGGATGAAGCTAACGAGGCCAGAACTACCTGTGTAATTGAGGATGGCCACAAAGGTCAAAGATCGTAGGCAGGATAAAACTGATCTAAACATTCAAGCGGAACTGTTGGCTAATGAGATATGAGGATCCAAGAATCGGTTGCCAAAATATGAGATGAATTTAGGACCTGTTGGACGAATAATTGGTTGGGATTAAAGGCATAATATATTCAAGAGTATTGCTAAAGTTGGCAAGTGTGGCCTATATGTGAAGAGACAGCGCTGCTGGTTGTATAGTGAAGAAGGTCAATATTAAAAATTGGAAGTATTGGACCTAAGAGAAAATAGTTGCAATGTTCCCAGCGGACCTCTGAACCATTAAATGGTTATGTCCTGAGATTTTGGTCAAGTCCCAGAAGATGACCACTGAACCAAATGGATGGTTAAATCTTAAGAGGATAAGATTTTGAACCATGATAACTGATAGGTTAGAGTATACCTAGGACCCAGTTTGGATGATGGGGAAAACAAGGACCTCTGAACCTTTTTGTAAAAAGCAAGTCCATTGCAAAAGAAAAATACAAAAAATATATAAAAATATAAAATATTAAAAAATCAATTTAATTGGTCCATGAATTTCGGACCTAGGATGCAACAATAAATACTGACAGCTGAATTGAGGAGATTTCTACAATTTTGGGACTCTTGATGAGATGGGATTACCAGCTGGGGTAACTGAGAGTATCAACCTATTGGCTGATCGAGAGCAACTTTCTGATCTGATGGAAGGCCATCAAGAAAAGTGCTCAAATTGGTCAAAAAGTATCAGGAAGTATTCACTCAGGACAACCACAATTTGGGATGTGCGAGGGATGTGATCCACAAAGTCAACACTGGGGAAAATTTGCTGATCAGGATGAGATTGATTTGACATTCAAAGGCGGCCAAAGTGGTAGTGGAAGAAGAAATCAGCAAACTAGTGAAGCATGTGCCTCTAGTTTCATTATCAAGTATATGGGCGAGTCTGATTCTAATTGTGAAGAAAAAGGATGGCTCCAATCAGGTGGTGATTGACTACAGAAAGCTGAATAAGATTATGAAAAAGGATTTGTATCCCCTACCAAGAATTGACAATGCACTAGATCAATTGAGAGAAGCGAATTTTTTCTCTGCTATGGATCTGATCTCAGGATAAGAAAATCGATTTACCAAAAGAAGACCTAGAAAAATGCGTGATTATTACCACGCAGGGGCTATACCAACTGACAAGAATGCCCCAGGGTCTATGCAATGCGCCTGCAACGTTCCAGAGGGCCATGGATGCTATACTGAGTGACTTGAAGTTGTCGTGCATCCTGGTGTACCTGGATAATATCAATGTGTTTAGTAAGATGTTTACTGACCATTTGCACCACTTAGAGGAATTGTTCAAGAGACCATCCACAGCCAACCCAAAGATTAAGCCGAGGAAGTGTCACTTCTTCAAGAAACAGTTGGAATATCTGGGATTTGTGATCAACTATAGTGGACTGCAGCTGCAAGCCCAGAAGATTGAAGCAATAGAATGGATGGCTGTGCCAAAGAGTGTCTGAGACATCCAAGTGTTTCTTGGAATGCTTGGATACTACAGAAGATTTATTTGGGACTTTGCCCGAATTGCCAAACCCTTATTACATCTATTGAAGGATCTGAAAAAAAGAATTTGTATGGAATGAAGAAGCGCATGAATCCTTTGATGAGTTACGCCAGTACCTAATAGATTCTCCTATTTTAAAATATCCAAATTTTGATCGAGATTTTATTATACAAACTGATGCTTTGTTGATGGCGATTGGCGTCACATTAAGCCAAGTAGATGAGCTTAGGGATGAACATCTGGTGGCATATGTGAGCTGGACATTCTCAGCCAGTGAGAGGAATTACACTATAGTTGAGCATAAATGCCTTGCAGTCATTTATGCCTGTAGGCAGTTTCAGGTGTACATCCACGGAACGCAATTTAAATTGGTGACAGACTACTCCTCATTGCGTTGGCTCCATAATATGAGAGAACCAGAAGGACGACTGACCCGATGGGCACTTAAGTTACAGGCTTACTATTACAAGATTGTCCACTGAGCGGGGGCTTCTCACCCGAATGTAGATAGCTTATCATGGTTACCAATGGTCCAGATGGTATACCTGCAGGTGGATGAGTTATTCCAGAGAATGGTTGACGGAGAAATCAGGAATGAGCCCTGAGAAATCCAAGGTGCACTTCAAAAAGCGATGGAAAACACCAAGACTATGGATGGACAAGTGTTTAAGACAATTAACAGGAAGTGGTTACTATTTCTGAAGCTGACGGAAAGAGTGGCTACTATTTCAAGCTGCTCATAAGGTTGTCAGGTATGGAGGCATGAGAAAAACAACCAATCATATTTGCCAGTACTACTACTGGGAGTCAATCAACTACAATGTCACAGACTATCTAGCTTATTTTGTGGAGTGCCAGCTGTACAAGCCACATAAGAATACAAATGGATACTGACTGGTCCTCACTGGATTTGCCTGGCATACAGTGTCCATCAATGTGATAGGACCGCTGATGATGAGCACAAGGGAGTCAAGTACATAATAGTTGCTATCAACCATCTGATGAGATGGGTTGAGATGAAGGCCCTGGCAAAAGTGGATGCTACTAGCACCACGAAGTTCATCCTGGATCAAGTAGTATACTGACATGGATGCCTGCAGGTCCTGCTTAGCAATAATGGGACAAACTTCACGTCTCATGTGATCCTGTAACTGAATGAGATAATGGGGATCCTAGGAGTCATGTCTGTACCTTACCAGCTGGAGATGAGCGGACTGCTAGATTGAGTGAATGGAACGCTGGCCATGACGCTTAGGAAGCTGGTCACAGAAAGAACTTCAGCGTGGGGAATATACCTGAGTTCGGTGATGTTTGTCTACAATATCAGTCATCATACAGTGATGGGAAAAAAACCATTTGAATTGCTATATGTGAGGAAGGCTACATTGCCGCTGATTTTATATTTGGTGGTGGAACCAACATCAGGGATGAGTGCTGAGCAGTGCCTGAACCAATTGATAAAATATCCTAATTGAAATGCAATTGCAAGCATTCAATACTATGATGAAGAAAAGGATATGAGCAAAATCAACGGGTGATAATAACTGACTGGCCTTAGCAGAATATCAAATAGGTGAAAGAGTTGCCTATTACAATACACATGTTTTTGGGAGAAGAAACAAACTGGATGCATTGTGGTTGGGTCCATTCGAGATTATATGGCAAGATGGCAACTGACGCCTACTCCATCAAGAATCTTTTGGATGGAAGAGTTGTAAATCGAGTCCATGCTAAGTATTTTAAGCAATGGATCAATGAAAAAACAAAGAGTTCCAGAAGGACCAATGAACCATTAAGTTGGTCATGTCCTGATAATTAGGTCAAGTCTGAAAAAAGGACCTCTGAACCAATCTAGATGGTTAAGTCTGAAAAAAGACCTCTGACCATAGAAAACTGGTAGGTTTAAGAATAAAACCCAGTTTGGGGGAAAAATAAAGAAAGATGGACTGCTGAACTGAAACAAGGTCAAGTCCCATGAAAAAAAGAAGAAAAAATAATTAGTTTGATAAAAGATACTGGAAATAAATTTTATAAACCGCATAGAAAAAACTGATATTTTTATAACTTTTATTTTTATTGATTATCCTCAATATGGGGATGATTCCGCCTATGTCGCCTCTTGGGGGGGAGGATGGATTGCAGTAGGAGTAAGCAACCCATCAAAATCTATGTGAGATTGGACGATATTGAAAGCTAGAACTACTCAAAAATAAGTTCATTGAGCAGATGCTGATCCCTGTGAGAAAGCAACTAGGGGAAGAGAAATAGAAATGTCAGAAGAAGACAATTGCAAAACCCCATAGCAGGGAGGGAAGCAAAAGTATAGAAAGAGGAAGTTGGCAAATAACCCTGAGTAATCATGATATGGTACCAGAACTGGAAGATTAGTCTTGAGCGCCTGCTGACAGGCTTCGTCAAGACCACCGGACAAATGGGCTGGCAGCAAACAAGGGATACTGGATGGGGGTTGATGAAACATGCCCCCTATTAAAGCCATCAGCGGAAGATACCAATGGGAAGCACTGGAAACAAGATAGTCATGCAAGGAGCGAATGGCATCCTGCAAGCAATGACTACAGGATTCTAGGAAGCTGAAGCTGAAGGAGCAATGGAACCTGGGAGAGACTGGAAACTTTGTGGCCCAACTTCAAAGAACTTGGCTGGAAAAGCAAAGAGAATAAGTGGTGGTATCCCGATCTAGGATGTTCTCAAGGTTAGAAGGATTCAGCACTAGGGATAAAGCCTTGGTGACTTGGGCCCTCAATTCTGCAAAGGGAAGTTTTAAATGAATACTGTTACTGATGGTGAGCTCAGTAGCCAAGACAGCATGTTTGTAGTATTGTCTGAGTCAGAAGAGGAACTCAGGAAGCAAGTACAACCCGGCAAGAAAGGAGCAATCAAGAGTGAAGGGCATAATTTCAGGAGCATCCACGATGATGTTTGTCACATCTGCAAAAGGAGCTGAATCCAGGAGAGTTTTGAAATCCAACTCTGGAATCAATGACAGGGAGAATTGGCTGCGAGTCATTTGAAACAGTTACTAGCCTGGTTTCTGAAGGGTTGGTTACTGTTTCTGGTAGCTTCATGGAAGGAATAACCGCTGGTGCCAGACTAGGCGTATGAGTCCTGGAAGGACCATAGAAGAGGTTCTTATGCGCATCATAACTCATTTTCTGGAAGAGCCAAAGATTTTGATCAGACAAACTGTTGAGTAGCTGTTGGTACCGCGACACATAATTTGACATATGAGCTGGATGAGAGGCGGGATTTTGGACTTATATGAAAGTTGATATTATGTGCTCTACAATCCATTAAGCTCCAATTTTGGAGAAATTAATCTCAAAATTAATGGGATAATCTCCAGAGAAGAATTAATAATGATATGAGCCGAGGTTATGAGAAGAAGATAACAAGGGAAAACATAAATAATCATTCTTAAATTTGGCTGCAAAATGAACATTGACGGCAAGAGTCTCCTGTCTAGGATGAGGAGTAAATAAGGAAATCGAGGACGCTGGACCAAGAATCCTGAACATGACAGTGGGTCATATATACCCTGGCGGGGGAAACCTGGATTCCAGGACTAATATTGTCACAAGTAAATCAATCAGCCAGGAATGACAGTAGATCTCTGGGACCACAATCTGAGTAGGTGGTATCAAGGAGGAAGAGGAAGAAAGCTGCATGCTGAAGGTCATCCCAAGAAGTGTTGAGTATTGATGATCATACTTCGCTTGAGTAAATGAAGAAATTTATCAAGTGTCTGAAGCGGTGTTCTCCTACATCAGTCCTTTTCTTGATGAAAATCTAGGAAAGAGGGGGATGTGTTAAGATTTTTGCCCATATTCCCAGCCTACTAGATTACCAGGAATCGCTAGGGGATAATTCCCTAATGCGAGGTGAATTAGAAATTTGTTGGCCCTGTTTTTGGAGAACTATGTTTAAGGACTTTCAGATATTTGCCTGGTCAGATCTTCTGGGGATCAATCTGGACAAATGCTTAAGATCTCATCGGGCGGAGTTGCTGACAAAATAAGGGCATCTAATAGTGATTAACTATCAGGTGCACCAATTGGGATTGGTCAGGTTTCATCACTGACTGATTGAAATGTAAGTAGTAGGTTGCAAGGTGAGTGATGCCGCCTGCAACAAGCGAATCAATTAGTTGGTTTGTGACTTGCCTTAATGGGTAACAATTCCCATTACCTAAGCAGGTCGCTAGCCAAATATGGCTGGTTCACTTGGATCAAGAGGAAAATGAAAGGGACACATTTTCTGACTCTTTTCGCTTAAGTCTTGAGGATATCCAATGATGGAATCCTAGAAAGGATGGGGAGGACCATCGCTGCTGTGACAAGGATGGGTGATTCAATGACAATGGCTGCTGTTTCATTAAAGAGGTGTCAACCAAGGGTTAGACAACTGAATCCCCACTATAAATTCCCTAGAATTCACTTATAGGAAAAAGAAGTCTTTAACCAGTATATAGTTCAAGTAGTAAACTTTCTCAGCTTTCATTTTTTTTCTTTCTTAGGGATTATAATGCTGTGTGTGATAATTGGGAGACTCTTTAAGGAAAAGTGTAAGGATCTGAGCAGGGATCCAGAAAAGAAGCGGAAACAAATCAGGGATTTTTGCCAACTGTGTGTCAAACTAGAAGAACTGTCACTAGAGAATTTCAGAGAAGATTGGGTTAGATGGTATGAGAAACAAATCCCTATTTTGAGACATCTCAATTCCTTTTGAGCGGGAATACTGGCTGAGTGTTAGGCTGAGATCTAAGAATTAATTCAACTATGGATAATAGTCGTCATACTATTATCAACCAATTATATTAACAACAATACAACGCGGATGAATTGCACAAGAACTGAACCTGTGCAAGAAATAAAATTTATAAGGGTTATTAGCCGATAATAACCAGAACAAATAAATTTTTACACCATGCCTAGAAATACATTGATATTCCTGAGGCTCTGAGGGCGTGACATCTTCTCAATAGCTGCAACTTTATCATAGATAATCTGAATCTCATGATTTTAAAATTTGTGCCTAAAATCCATCTTTGAAAGAATAAAGAGCACTTTGAGGGCTCGAGCTTAAAGGTGTCCTTTTAAAAACAATTAAAGTTTGCCAGAAATTCTACAAATGTCTATTAAAGATTTTTGAAAAGACAGCAATGTTGTCAAGGTAAACAAGAACACAGAGAAAGCTTCAAATCTTTCAGGATCCTGCCCATTATGCGTTGATATGTGGCAGGCGCATTGCAGAGGACCTGTGAGATTTTGGTTGGCCCATATAGCTCCTTGGTAGACATGAGCATGCACTTGAATAAATCCTTGGGTGCCATCTATACATGTCAGTATCTTCTAGAGAAACCCAATGAATAAAGATATTGGGACCTGGTAAGCAAGCAGAGAGACTAATTGATCCAGGGCAAGGGTAAAAGTCCTTCTTAGTAATATAGTTGAGCCTTTGATAGTCCACCATCACCCAATGACTACCATCTTACTTCTAAACTATCAAGAGAGGAGAGTCCCTAGGGCTATGGTAAGGAACCAACAATCCAGCCACCTATAACTGCTTAAGCTCAATAGCTACCTGAACTTCTTTGCCCTTATTTTTCTGACAGGGATGGGTTGGATAGTTTTAGCATCTCCACTCTTAACATGATTGTCATATTCTGGTAGTGAACCAAAAATATACCCTTTGTCAACTAACAGATTAGCTGATTATCCTCCAAATGCTCAAACTAATACTCTAGTATTCACCTTAAAGCCTATTGCAACTACATGGCTCAAGCCAATTATGTCAACGTCAATACAATTCAAATATTCTATTAAAAGTTCAGGCTGAATACAATCTCAGATTCTGGTCAATTGTTGCTGACCAAAGCTCGGCAATTATTCCCAACTAATTGTGAACAATACTAATGATTACCATAAGAAATCATTCAGGGATCGACCTGAAGATAACGTCTACTAATCCCATGGACAAATAGATGTTAAAACATAATCAATTTATTGCCTTAAGGCGAAATTATTATGTTGAACTTTGTAATTGCCACAATAGCACTTGCATATGGACCTTCCAAATGGGAGTACCTAGTGCTATTGAGAGAAGCCTGCTGATGTCCCAATTAGGGGTGCGTCATTTACACCAATTTGTGCAAAAATTTCACAGAAGATATATTTTGTCAGCAATATGACGAAACTCAAATCAAGAGGATCCTAGGTCAATTTTGCACGTTCTTATTGCAATTTTTATCCCTGAAATTCTCCCAATTTTAAGAGTATTTTGCCACCAATAAACCTAACAATAGGTCTCAGTCATATCAGTTCAAGGGCTGAACTGAAGTGGAAGATAACATGTTAATTTTTCATGCTTTAATATGTCCAGGAGATGCCCTAGAGGTATAAATACCGGCGTCTGACTTAATGAATAATTTTAGAATTAAATATAACTAATAAAAGATATATTTTTTTAATATCTCTTTTCTGGTTTTTATCAGAATCTTTTCTTTGGAGAAGTGTCAACAAGCTGAAAGTGCTGAATCCCCATCTTGTAACTATACCTGCCTCAGAAGAAGTCCCAATTATGTAGGAAAAATTAAGCCTGAAATCACCCAGAAAGGTTGGGGCTATTTGAATACGCCTAGTGAGTTTCCAAATGGTCAAAATACCATAAGCCACTGACAAAATTAAGGATCATTCAGCTGAACTTTATCCCAATTAAACATGCAGGATCTTAATTATCAAGTTAGAGATCCTCAGAATTTAACAACTGGTGCTCACTCAAAATTGGTGACACTCTCTGGTATGGATTTACACAACCAGTTTCTGGCAGATTTAGCCAGATGAGAAAGAGACAATGAGATGGAAACTAGCGACAAGGAAATCTCAGATTATTTTAATATCAGTCGCCAAGGCTCTGATGCAGGTATCTCTTATTCACTGGATCATATCACAGTGAGGGGGAGCTCATATAGATACAACAAGCCCAATTGACCTTACATCTGGAAGTGTAAAAGCTGTTCTGGAAACTCTATATCAGGGTTTTAGTCTTAAAACTTCACAAATCAATCCCTTGTTCATCCTGCTTTATTACCTTAAGGACCAGGCGCTCAAGATGGAAATATATATGAAGTACCACGATGCAACCATGGCATCTCTTGCCAAACGTCTCACAGACAGTCAAGCAACTAATGAATTACTGGTTTACTTCGTTCAGCCTCAATCAAGCATACCCAACTAATCCTTGCTAGACAAACTCTGGAACTCACAGAAATCTACCGTGTGTAAGAGGAGGAACAAGCTTTCCAAAATGCTCTACTGGAAAAACTAAATTCCAGTTTTACTGAAGTCTGAAAAGTAATCGTGGATAATATGGGACTTGCCAATGAAGCTCATGGGAGTTTAAACACCATCAAGGAGCTTCCAAAAAAGGAGTCCCAAAGATAGCTGCAGAAGTTTTTGCTCACCATGGGCTATCTCACAAATGGTTAAAAAACATGAATACCCGCTGTCAAAAGCTGGAAACTCATTCTGATTTCCTATTATCTCAGACAGAATGACTCACCATACATGCCACTTTGGGCCGAAAAAAGCACCTGGAGTTAAACGCAAAGCATGATGACTTAAAGAATTATGTTTGGGCTGAACTGGATACTGTAAACAAAAACATCAAAGACTTTGCAGCAAAACCAGCCGTCCCAAATAGGGATGATGAGGATGCCCAGATCAAAGAGAAATACTAAAAATTTGGACTGTGGTGTCAAGATTGCAGGCCAGAAATACTAAAATTACTCAGGAGAATTGGAAACTCAGAATATAATTATCAACTGCAAAATCTAAGTAGACATATGGCGAAAGATATTAATTGCAGACTTTTAAAACAAGTTTTATTCAAAGAGGAGTATGATGACCTTAAAAAAGAATTTGAATCCCTCAAAAAACAAAGCTGCCAGTGCTCACCCAGCCTTGAAAAGAGAAATGGAAAAAGCTCTGCTAATTCGGCCAAAAAACAGTTTTGGGAAAACAAATAAGGGCTGAATTTAAGCATCAGAATACAGTAGTTCAGAGCAATATCATGAGATTGAATCATCAGAAATTGACACTAATTCAGAAACCAATATTTCGAACATCCATCCTATGCCTAAAGTTCTGGCATCAATACCAACTCAGATACTCCAAAATAGGAAAGAGGACTGATTCTAAAAGATGATACACCAGACGTTCAGAAAGAAGTACAACCCCTATGCCTGAAACAGGGCGAGATGACTTTAAACTTTGAATTTACCAAAGTTCAATAAGGACAGGTACGTTCACTCTTTCTTCAAGCTATTTTGAAAAAGCAATGAGGGGAGCATCAGACCATGCAAAAGGATCAGCACTGAATAACTCACTCAATGCCCATAGCTGTGACCTAGTTATGCTCTATTTGGGTGACAATTGGTCCTATATGGAACCCAAATTTTCCGTGACAAAACAGCTTGGAGGGCCTGGGAAATTAAAAGCCTGAAAAAGAGAGCTTCTTAATATTTAATTCAATCAGAATGAGACTATCAAGGACTTCGTGGACAGTTTTTCATAAGGCACAAGTTCTGCTTGGGTGCAACGCAATAAATAAGTTTGACGTTAAGATTGCAATGGAACATGAAGTTATGCCCTTCCATAAACTGCACAATGTCATGATACCTGCATTTAATTGAAGCATGGAAACTCAAGAGCTTACCAATTATTTGAGAATCTGTTCCCATAGTTTCAATACCCCTAAAAGGCTCAAGGACCAGCAAAAATTCCGATTTTTGGGCAAAAAAGCAACATTATATCTTACCAGGAAGAAAAATTCTGAACTACAAACCAAAAATTCGAGCAAAAGCAGCAAACAGGGCTGATTACATGTCTCAACTGTGGTTGAAAGGACATTTTGCTAATCAATGCTACAAATGGTCCAACAAAAAGCCTGGGGTCAACGTTACTCTAGAATTAAATAGCGACAGTGAGGGGGGAAAAGGGCAGGCGGAGTAGAGGCATAAAACTCCACCAATGTTCAAACCATTCCATCTGACCCTGGTGAGCTCTTTAGGGCTGAAGATGTTGCCGAAGATAACCCTCACCATATCATGGCTAATGACGTCATGATGGTCACTACTCTGGCCTCAGAAAAAGCAACTAAACCATGAAATATACCAAAAAAATTTGAGCAGAGGTATCAAAACCTTACAAAAAATAGATTATTGATAAGGGTTTAGACCACCAACCTGGATGTTCAACTGACCAAACTTTTCTTAACAACTTACAAGTAGCCATTCCCATGAAGACCTTTTCAGACAACTTCCTAGATATTTGCTCAAGTCTGAAATTTTACTTGGAATCAGGCAGCAGTCACAGTATTTACACAAATAAATACCTCTGAAAACTACTCCAAATGTACTTATGTGGATATAGCAGTAAACAAGGTGTGAGTTCAGGCCATCATTGATAGTGGTGCTCCCATCAATATAGTCAGCATAAAGTTAGTTAAAAAGTTGAAAATTTCTCCTGATGTTGCTCACTGTCAAGAATATGGTACATCTGGAGCGTATACATCTAAATTGCTTGGTGCATACAGTACCCTACCTCTCAGATTCGGATCTATTGTAGTAACAGCACCTGCTATAGTGTTGGCAAATACAAATTATGATATTCTAATTGGGACTGATTTCCTAAAGAGACATGAAGTTGTTACCAATCATAAGGACGATGCTCTCACCATTGTTGGCCAGGCTATCCCGCTCTACTATAACCGGGATAGGGCAGTTGAGAAACAGAAACCCAGTTTATTCATAGATCTGGACTACAAAGATGGAGTAGCCCCAATTGAATATGTCAAATTGCGGTCAAAGATAAAACACTACCCACCCAGATCAATGAGTCAGAGGGTATCTCACTTCTGTCAAATCAGCATATTATTATACCCTCCAGAGATCAAATAATTTTCCCTATGGGACTAACAATTAATATCCTGGAAGAAATTTATGGTAAAGTATTTCAACCATGGTCTAAATCTAAATTTGAGCCAAACATTGCCCCTGGTATTATCATTCATGAGCAATGGAGAAATAAACATCTTATGTGCAAACCTGCAAAATTGGCCCATCTCCATCAAGTGACACCAATCAATCACATTTTTGCATCTGTTCCCTACCTCAGAAATTCACTCATTCCAGGAGTTTGGAACTTTTATCAAATTAGGGCTCCCCAATAAGGACCTACTAAGCATAAAATAATGTCATCTCTATGTCAGATTTAAGCAACCTGACCAACTTTGAGAAAAGCCAGGCTCAGGAGGTATTCTATTAATATTAGGAAAAAAATGCACAAGATGATTTTGATTGGGATGTGCTAAGGGTATCACCCACAATATTAATACCAGAGATCAATCATAAACCAATTTGATTACGCCTGATTAGATGATTGAAATCATCAGAAGAAGTATCCAAGGAGATTACGGAACTCCTTGATTGAGGCATGTTAGTTCCTTCAAAAAGTCCATTGGCGTCACCGATTTTAATAGTGAGGAAGACATGGAGGATCTTTCTTTTGCTTTAATAACTAAATTGAAGCCAAATTTGGATTTTAAAAAACCCATAAAAACGACTACTTGATTGAGCTAAAACTTACTGATGTCAATGCAATTGACGCCTGCTGCCCCAGCTTGGGGTGGTGGTGCACCACCATCTGGCATCTTTTAGCCGCCACTGAAGCGCCCAGGCTGGCTCTGCTAGCCCTCCCAACACTAACTGGCGTTATGTCCCCCCTCAGGACTTGTCCCACTACCTTGCAAGTTCCCAGTTGGTGCTCCAGAGCCCTTTGGTGCTCCCACGGAGCAATTTGTGTTTTGGCCTCTGGGTCAAATATGGGAATCTCTTCCCATACATGAGCGCAGACATCATCAAGATAGCCACGGCGGTTTTTAAACCCACTGGCTTTATTGACTTCCACCCCTTTAAGGATACTTTGATCTCAGCTTCCATTCAGAAGCTGATGCAGTGGCAGCAGCCAAGCTGCAAATCATTTTTAAAAAAATTCCTATTTCCACCATTTGAACCCAGCTCCTAGATGAGGCCAATTTAGTGGTCCAGTTTGCTGGGTTGCCCTCCCATCTCTCCCCCAAAAGCCTCTGCCACGAGCTCATGGAGGGTGTTGAGAATTTTCATTCTCAATACTAGGTGACTCCATTTATATGCCAGGTCAAACATTATGAAGCTGCTGGCTCTTTCTTTTTAAAATCATTGGCGACCTTTTTCTACAATTTTCAGGGCAACCCACCAACCCAGAAGACCAACAACTTCTCCTCCTGAGGCATGACCACTCGTTATAGCTCAAAGGTCCTCTCCTGGGACATGTCCAATGATTGTGGTTCAGCGGCCTCTATATTGACTATCTCAGTCCTTCTCCCCTTCAATCCTTTAAGTCCTTCATTGTGGCTGATAGTTGCCTAAGTTCCTGCGGTTTACATCTATTTCAAGGTTGAGAGTTGGTTGTGCCAACCACTCCAGGTGTTTTAACCCAGCACCTAACAACTGGGGATCTTGAGTCCCATCTCTACAAGCTAAGCTAACTATTGTTAACTAATAAATTAATAAAGATGGGCAAACAAATATTATGTTTGGAGCTTAGAAGATATTTTTATAAAAGGGAGATCAAACTAATTATAGGTATTTCTTGCCTGTCCACATCATTGGCATTTCTTGCCAGCATCATCAGCACTCACTGGTGATTCTCCCTGCTTAGTATTTGTCAGCACTCTAACTGGAAATACTCATCATCCTCAAATGTCCATGATTACATTGATCCTTGATTAATCATAATATGAATTAATTGAATATTGACATCCTCAGAATAAGTTGCTGGTGTCAAATTAAACCAAAATACTGTTGGGGATTTCATCTGATATTCTCATGAATTCAAAATGTGATTCAACTTTATTTAATTAATATTAAATTGTTTGGAATCCCTGTCATAAGTTGACAGTACTCTGGGATTTAACTTTATACCAGAAATCCCACAATCATTTTTACATGGAGTTGTTGCTGGGATAAAAGCCTGACAAACTTAAACAATTAGTAATAATTAGTTTGACATCCTTGGCATAAGTCGCCAGTGTTGAAAGTGACTGAGAACTCTATAGGGATCATTTCCCATATTTTATGACATCAAATTTATGTAATTTGTCATCTGAGTTAATTAATAATCTCAACATCCTTGGCCTCAGTTGCCGGTGTTGAGACCCACCAATTTCCTATTGGGTTGATGTCTGATACTTTCTTGATCCTGCAGATCAAGACAGCTCAACCCAACCAAATGGGGAGCACAAATTGGGGTATTATCATTAAATAATGAATTAAATTAGCAAACTATTCGGAAATCATCCTCAATTAATTATTATACTAATTTAATTAATATGTGAGGAATATCACCTGGTTAAAAATCTAATAGAGGGTTTAGCCAGTTATGGTGAAGACCCCGTTTTGGAGTTTGTGGTTCCAAATGGGGTGGATCATCGGGCAGGGTCTCACGCCTTTGTGACAATATACTCCATTTTATCATTATACCCATCTTGCAATTCCCCCTGCACTGTGATCAGATCTGCCCATGATCACCCATTCTGGGCTGTGTGTCAAAAATGGCCATGCCATTTTCCCCTTGTGCTTTGAGCTTGACCACTTGAATGCAAGTGACCTACAGTTTCTGCTTCCACCATTCATCCCTCAGGTGTTGGACCTGTAGCCATTTTGCCCCATTTTTTTGAATGGGGTTTGATTCTCCTGCCCCCAACCTCAGGGCAATTTGGAGCTACTTCAAAAGTGGCAGCCAATAAAAATTTAAATTTTTAAAATTCTACAAAAAATTCAACCAGATTACAGAATCATGAGTTGATGGCTGAACCAGTTTCATCTGAGCTGCCATGGTCAACAGCACGTGGCCAAAAAGCTCCTGCCACAGCCCCAATTCCGGTGGCTGGACCAGTGCTGGACAAATTTTAATCCATTTGAGGCTCTTGAATGAAGTGATGAGGATGAATGGCTGTACCACGTCAAGCCAGATTTTGCATTGGAGAACTTTTTCATTGATCCTCCCAAATGTGGCCCCACCATTTTCACC
Source organism: Massospora cicadina (assembly GCA_022478985.1). NCBI lineage: Eukaryota > Fungi > Entomophthoromycota > Entomophthoromycetes > Entomophthorales > Entomophthoraceae > Massospora > Massospora cicadina. The sequence goes on along the minus strand of JAKSZP010016121.1, from coordinate 29,563 downwards.
CTATAAATGGTTTTACTATTTATGAAAATATCAGTAAAATAGCAGTTGAGGCTGCAGTTGACCCTGCCAACACCCTACTTCACCAGCAACTTCATGGGGCGATGAAGCCACTTGTTGAGGGCATTCCCATTCCCAATTTTTCCCATGATTTTAAAGAAGATGGAAAGTATGAAATTGAGGAGCTCACTTTTGGAGCAAGCTGCGCTTGCATCAAAGCAGCAAAAACTTCTCATTTTGACCCCGATTATCCTAAAACCTACTGGTGCATCCAGTCTTTCACTTGTGTGCCAGCTCTCATTACTTTCGCTGAGCATCAACGTGCTCAATACATTGAGGCGATGGATACTGCTGGCCTCATAAATGAAGAAAAACCACAACTATACCTCCTTATACCCATGTTGCTGATGCTCCCACCATGATGCTGTCCTCCATGGTTTACCAGCTAAAGTAAGTGCCAGAAAAAGTTTCCCCAAAGCTTCCTCACCTTCTGATACGGCTACCTAGGCTGTTAGCTGAGGTGCCATCTTTGGATTTTTTATTTCTAATAGTCCCTTTGTTTGGCCCATTTGCAAATAAAGTTACATGGTGGCTCCCCCTTTTGGGTTGGGCACCACTAGTACTAAAAAAAGAAAAAGGATGGAAGCAACCAATCAGACATTGATTATCAAAAGTTAAACTACATTGCAAAGAAGGACTTGTACCTTCTGCCACAAATTGATGATGCCTTGGATAGTCTAGGGGCGCAAAGCTCTTCTCATTAATGGATCTTTCAGAGGATATTGCAAATAGATCTTACCAAAGAGGAGCGTGAGAAATGTGCAATTATAGCCCATGAGGGCCTATTCCAGATGACGAGAATGCCTCAAGGGCTCTGCAATTCCCTGGATACCTTCAAAAAGGGCTAAGGACACAATTATGGGAGATTTGAAGTTGTCATATGTACTAGTGTACCTTTATGATATCAACGTTTTCAGCCGCACTTTTGATGACCACCTGGAACACTTAGAGGAGTTTTAAAAAGCTAGCAGCTGCAAACTAAAAATTAAGCCCACAAAGTGTCAGTTCTTCAAAGACCAACTGGAATACCTTAGATTTGTAATTGAAAAAGTTGGTTTTTGGCCCCAACCCTTTAAGCTGGATGCCATCTCCAAAATGAAATGGACCAAATCCAAGTGCAATATTCAAGTATTTCTAGGCATGATTGGGTACTATCGCTGATTTATCATTGATTTCACACAACTTGTGGAGCTTCTTTTCTATCTACTTAAAGATAAGGTCCCATTTGACTGGACTCCAGATTGCCAGAATGCATTTAACCTACTCCAACCCGCCCTATTGGATGCACCTGCTCTTCAATACCCAGACTTTGATTGTAATTTATTTTCCAAACTGATGCATCCCTAACTGCAGTGGGGGCCGTATTATCCCAAGTTGGGGAAGATGGTGAAGAACATCCAGTTGCCTTCGCTAGTCATACCTTAAACGTTCATGAGAGGAATTATACGGTGATGGAATGAGAATGCTTAGCTGTTATATATGCTTGCAAGCAATTTTGGGTCTACCTCAATGGCACTCATTTCAAATATGTTACCAATCATGCTTACCTAAGATGGTTGAACAACTTAAGAGAACCTGAGGGTTGATTAGCTCAAGGGAATTAAAGCTCCAAGCTTATTAATACACAGTTAAGCATTGAGCTGGTGCAAAACACTAAAACGCCGATTGACTATCCCAACTACCCACCATTGCAACACTTAGTTAGGCTGCTGATGACTTGTTTAAGAAAATGATCAGCGGAGAGTAAAAAAAGATGAGCCTGAATCCGCCCAAAAATTATTATCAGATTTACAAAAATTACAACAATTGAAAATGGGATACTTTGCAAAATCATTGAGGGCAAGAAGTATATTTTCCCAAGACCCTCGGCCTGAACAGACCTAATAGCGGTTCATAAGGCCATAGGGCATGGAGAATTCAAAAAGACGAAAGAGCATCTGAAGCATATATACTATTGAGAGTCAAAGCATTTTGACATCCAAGAAACGTTAAAATGCTGTGCGGAGTGTCAAAGCAGAAAACCATTCCTAAAAACACATCTTACCAGCTTGTTTGTCCCAAGTTTGCTTGGCACACTGTATCTATTGAAGTTGTCAGCCCACTTCCAACAAGAAATACAAAGGTCAAGTTCATCATTGTAGCCATTGACCACTTGACCAAATGGGTCAAGGCCAATGCCATTTGGGAAGCAGGAGTGGCAACTACAGCAAAGTTCTTCCTTGAAAACATCATCCATAAGCATGGATGACCCAGGTATTTTGACTGATAATGGAAAAAACTTTACTACCATTGTCCTTGCCAAGATCAACCAATTAATGTGAGTATGAGGTATGCTTTCTGCTACTTATAATCCCAAAACTATTTGTACAGTTGAGCATGCAAACGGGACGTTGGTGAACATTATCAGGAAATTTTCTTTCGCCAAACCATCCTAATGGAGTAACTATTTAAGTTTGGCAGTATTCGCCTACAATATCTCCTACCATTTGTCAACCAGGATGACCCCTTTTCAAGTATTATATGGAATGCATCCGGCCCTACCAACGCTGCTATTTTTGGTCCTAGAGGATCCTGGAAAAAACACTTATCCTCAATACATTGAGAAGCTTGTGGATATTTTAATCAAACTACAAGCTCAGGCTTTTGGCAACAGTTTTGCTGTGAAAAAGGCCTGACATCAAAAGGACCAAGAAAATTGCTATGAATTGGCTAAGTTCAAAGTTAATGATGAATTTTATTATGTAACCCCACATGTATTGGGCCAATTGCAAAAGTTAGATTGCATCTGGGTAGAGCCATTTGAAGTGATTGAGAAGACATATAGGTTCATATACACAATTAAAGATATTAGGACTGGCCATATACAACTGAATTCATGCAAAATTCCTAAGAAGGTTCAATAAGCTGGCCAATTATGAAAAATAAAAGAAGGAAAAAATAATAATAAAACAAAATAAAAATAAAAAATAAAATAATAATAATAAATAATAAATAAAAAATAAAATAATAGTAATAATTTTAACATAATTAATGCTTTAGTTCACACTTGAGGATGGGGAGAGGATTCACTCCAGATTTGTCATCAGTTCAGGCTGAAATTAACAAATGACAAAGATCAATGAAGACTAATCAGGAATTTTAAGGCTTATGTTCAAGTCAAATGGGGGAAATGTCAGATTCTGGTGGTTGACCCAAAAATAAACCCTTTGACAACTAACAGATTGGGCCAATTATCCTCCCAATGCTCAAGCTAATACTCTCATTCTCACCTTAAATCCTATTGCAACTACATGGCTCAGGCTGATTATGTCAACATCAATTCAATTCAAATATTCTATCAAAAGCTCAGGCTTAATACACTCGCAGATTCGGCTGATTGTCACTGTAACAAAGATTGGCAATTAATATTAACTGATTGGGACCAATATTATTAGTTAGTATATGAAAGGCTTTGGAGATTGACCCAAAGATAGCATCTACTAATCCCATGGACAAATAGAGTTAAATTGTAATCAATTTCCCACCTTAGGGCGAAATTCATATATTGATCTTTATTATCAGCCTAATAGCACTTGCACATGGACTGCCCAAATGGGGTTACCTAGTGCCATTGAGAGAGCCTGCTGACATCCCAATTAGGGGTGCGTCATTTACATCAATTGCTGCAAAAATTTCACAGAAGATGTATTTTGTCAGCAATATGACGAAACTCAAATCAAGAGGATCCTAGGTCATTTTTTCACGTTCTTATTGCAATTTTTATCCCTGAAATCCTCCCAATTTTGAGATTATTTTACCACAAATAAACCTAGCAATAGTCTTAGTTAAATCAGTTTAAGGGCCAAACTGAGGTGGAAAATAGTCTGTTGGAATTTCATGCTCAAATGTGGCCAGGAGATGCCCTAGAGGTATAAGTACCAGCGCCTGACCTAATGAATAATTTTAGAAATAAATATCATCTAATAAAAGATATATTTTATTTTATCTCTTTTCTGGTTTTTATCAGAATCTCTTCTTTGGAGAAGTGTCGACAATATGGAAGTGTCAAATCCACAGCTTGTACTTTTGCCTGCCACAAAGAAGTTCCTGATTATGTAGGAAAATTAAGCTGAAATTGACCAGAAGAGTTGGGGCTATTTGAATACTCCTAGTGAGTTTCCAAACAGTCAAAATACTGTAAGCCACTGGCAAAATCGAGGATCATTTGGCCAAACTTTGTCTTGATTAAGTGTGCAGGATCTTAGTTATCAAGCAATTAATTCTTGGAATTTAACAATGATATAGTATGAAATTTGTTCCGAGGTCATAGGTGGAGGTTGATAAATGGTCAGATTACTCTTCTACCAGCTTCTCAACATGCTCTGTTAACTCTAACTCACGCCCAATAGAGGCATCTATTAAGGTTACCAAATGATGAGATTCTAGACCAAAATTCCATAGTCTATTAAAGTTATGCATATTGTCAATAAACATCTACAGGCAGTTGATGAATTAGGCGGCTGGAGTATCTGGTCCTACTGTCCTATGTTTATTGGTTAGTTTTCCATAAGCATTGAGATGGATCTAGTGTTAGTGGGATCTAAAGTTTCAGGGCAGGTCAGGACTTCCTTGTCAGATAACTTATCCATGCATCTTATCTCTAGTAAGTGTCCTGGCGGAATACTGCCATGTACTCTGATGTCAACGATGATATGAGACTTAGGCGGTATAGTCATCAATTTTATTAAGCAGATAGACATTCCCTCTTGTCTGTCTACTGCAAGAGGGAGTATCCGCACCCAAGAGGCCACCAAACGGTATTGATCCTGTCATTTCAATTTTCACTTTTGAATAGGCAGGCCTAAGCTTTGATCTCAGACTTGGCATCTTGATAGGTCTTAAATAACAGTGTGACTCTATGTTCCAAGAAAAATAAAAATCCATTTTAATAGTGTACAACAGCAGAGTAGTCATGTAGAAACTGGATCCTGAGGAGGAGGTCATAACTGGGGCTATCTGGGAAACGCTGAATTATTCAATGACAACTTGCCAGAAAAGATAGGCAATGAGGAGTAGGCCCCAATTAACCAACTAAATTGTGGTCCCTCTTTACCATAAACCATGTAGAGGGGAAAATCAGGTTCTATATTGATGCGTTCCATTAGTTTTAACAAGATTAGATTCATGGTTGAGCCACTGTTAACAATGGTATGAACAGGAATCTTATGAACTCAAACAGCAAATTGTGTTACCAAGCTCCCAGATTGAGGGAAAGAGTAAGAAACATAGGAGATTTATTAGAAGAAGAGTAAGCAGTAATAGGTTCGTTATTAACTGGTACTATTTCATACACCTTAGGTACAATAACATTAAAATCAGCAGAGGTTGTTAAGGTTCTTGAGGCGGTATTGGGATGTCAACATGGATCGCCTCCTCCTTCATGCTGACTGCCCTTTTTCCTCCTCTTTACAAGCCTCTTACAACATTCCTAGCGTTATGGCAGAATCCATCACAATAAGTGCATTGAGAATTTTAATTTATTCTAATATTTGACAACTTAGACTTGGGGCAAGACAGGGGAGGCTTAGGAAGAGGTTTTGGATTTATAATGAAAGTTGGGATCTCATTAAAAGCCTCTTTGATTTCTCAGATATAGGTGAAGTTATCCTTTCGCCAAATCATATATAGTTAAACCTCAGGATAAGATACCAAAGGCGAAGATTACAGCAGTTATAGCGTCATTCAGCATAATTCAGTTAATGGTAAACAAGGGCTATGCTTGAGCATATTACCAAATAGCAAGCTCCATGATACTTTCTACTTTGTTCATATGGATATACAAGAATGCCTGCTTCTGGTTTGCTATGGTCTGGTTACTCTCAAACTCCTGAACTAAGCAGTATGGACTTGTTCCCAGTTTTGGAATTCCTTTAGATGATGATTAATAACCTCACGGGCTGTGCTATTTACACAGGTGTGAATATGTTTCACTATCTGACAATCTGTGGCTTCCTTTATCAAACTCTCAAAGCATAAAAAAAGGAGGCAATGCTTTCCTTACCCAGAGGGATTTTTTGAAGCTAAGCTTAAAGCTTGCCACAATATGTATGGAAAGAGTATAGACAGCAGGAACATTTGCAGTCTCAGAAATACCATGGTTACTGCATAGTATCAAGGTGTCTGTTGGTCCAATTGACAATGAAATCCTTTCAAATCCTCTTAAACTTCATCCCAACGACGATTTAAAGAGGCAAAAGAGGTCTTGAGGACTACTCGTTCCTTAAGAGCTTGTATTTCATCACTTTTAAGTAAAAGCTGGTTTTCACAATCGCACAGATGGGTACCAAAACCATGGCAATCTTGTTCAAGATGAGAGATGCAATTGTCAGTGAGATTGGAAAATGTGATGAAATTGTCCATCTTATCTGGAAAGTGAATCAAGCGAGACTCTGGGATCAATTGAGACCCTGTCCAAGTAGAGCTTGCATTCTTGAGCTACATTTTTTATCTAATCTCTTAGGGCTGCAATTTCAGCTAGGAAGTTTTGAAACCAAGCTTTGTTTGTATTATTGTTTGTTGAAACCACTTAACAGATGGCCAATGGGGTCCTCTAGGACATTCAAGACCTTCAGTTATAGGGGTGCTATTGCGCGAGGATAATTCTTGGTAACAGTGCTGTAGCAACTGAATATGGTCCTCAAAATGGTTAAGGCGTTGACTCCAGGAGGATTCAAGGAGTAGCATTTTTGACAAAATAGGTCCTCAAGGTAACCCAAAATACCATTATACAGCATAGAAAGCTGGCTCTAAGCTTCATTAATCTATTGGCAATTGTACACGATGGACTACAATTGTTGTGGACAAATAAGGAGGCATAATTATAGAAATTGACCATATTCAAATGCAGGGTTTGGGTGAGTCCCAGTTGTTGAGCTACTTTCTGATGATGTAGACCAACAACCTGCAGGATGTGATTTATGGTCAAATGAACAAAGATTCAAGGATCACATTTTGTTCTTGGAAAAGTTCAACTGAGGGCATAGAGCGAGGTATATAAGTTTCACATTGCTGAAGTCATGGAGGTAGCTTGGGAATGACTGTAATGATCTCTCATGGAGTATGTACCATTCAATATTTTCCAAAATTTTACTGATTTTCTCATGCTGAAGTTACACAGAGCTTAACAACAGAGCGTAATGTAAACTGAATATTGGCCCAAAATTTAAGGCTTGCAGGCTGCAAAGGAGTTACTTCACAATGAGACACGTTGATCCATAAAGGTACACTCCTTGACCGGTCAGCAGATTGAATTTATTGGGTGGTATTGTTCTCCATATTTTCATAATGGGTGTTTTCATTGTACAGTTTAGGCCCCCTGTAGTGAGCACCGCTTATGTTGGATTATCAGTTCTCTAGACTGTAAGACGAAATTAAAATGAGGATTGAAGTTAGTTATATTAGTGTTGAAGTCAAAAAAGGCAAAAAGCTTGGGACTAACAGATTTTTTTATTAATATAAAAAGATTTAATACTTATAGGGTGAATCAAGATGTGTCAATAAAAAGACTTCCATAAACTAAAATCTTGATCTTTCATTTCTTTCCAGATTGGCTGCTAAGTTGCGGCCCTCATTGTTTTTCATTAGAAATGACCTTATGACTGCATTGATTGGAGTCATCCTTTTCATGGCGTGGGAAGCAGAGGGGGTAGACAAGAAGGTGTCTATAGTAGTTCCTGTAAATGTGATGATTCCTGATCAAATTTCCCAAATGCGCCTTAAGTGGCAGTTTTTAATCAGGAGGGCTTGATAATTGGCTCATCAATTTTTGATTTAAGAGCGGGAATCTTAATTCATCTCTTGTCCCAAATCCCAACAAGTTTGAACCATAATCCATCATTCTGAAGTTTTTTCTTACTTAGGACACATGTCACCCTAGTATCAAGACTAACAAGTTTTGCTAGGAATGCGTAAAGATTTCACCTTCTTAATTTGAGGCAGATGACAAAATTAATTGAATTGAATATTATGCTTGAAGTTCCTGCATGCTAATGCCGCCCCTCATGTGATTATTGAGTAAATGGAATTCTTTTATACTTGGAACTGAAAATAATTTATCCAAAGTCCTAGTCATTAATCAACACATAAGTGCACATGAACATCCCCATGAGCTTATTAGTGATACAAGGTGCCAATAACCCAATCATTTAAGAGATCTCTAACGTGTTTATGAGTACTAAATCCTTTATACAATTAGACTTTTATTGTGCTACTGACAAATCTTATACTGAGACGCATATGGTGGGACCCAATTACCCAATAGTATTTGTACAGCTACTTACTATCAAAAATAGATATTATAAGAAGTTTGAGAACCTCTGCGATTCCAGGTTAGAGTAACATCCCATGGTGACATTAGTTTCAACTTTTTTGAGAAGATTTGACTCCTATACAAAGAAAAAAGGCTGACAAGATACTGGAAGAATATGCTGACTTAATTCTCCCCCTCCACATATGACTTTAGAAAATTTAAAGGGATTGTACACAATATAGAAAAGAAAATGATCCCTTATCAAGTGTGGCTTAAATAGAATAGTAGAGGAAGACCAAATTGCTACAGAGCTCAGACAGTTACCAGAGTTGGGACTGTTAGTACCATCTTAAAGCCTATGAGCATTGTCCCTTCTACTTGTTTGCAAGAAAATAAAAAACAAGTTGACATGGATTACCGCACACTTAATTTGGAAACAACAAAGGACAGTTATCCATTGCCTCATATTGACAACTTGCTATGCCTCCTAACCAGAGCTCAGTATTTTTTAGCAATAGGATTTGTCAGTGGTATGGAAGTTTGAGCTAGTTCCTGAGGATCAAGCCAAATGTGCACTGACTACCAAAAAATTCTAGATATGAGATAACCTGGATGCCACAAGGGCTATGCAATGCCCCAGAAACCTTCCAACGAGCTATGGATGGTCTAATGGGTGACCTGAAGTTATTGTGAATATATTTTTCTCTAGGACACACTGTATCTTCCAAGACTTTTATTGGATAATTATATCATCTCTATCAAATCTCTACTGGCCAAGGAAGATTTTTAATACAAACCTTTTAGATGCTCATTTCCTCAACAAATATGAGATTCCTCGGGAATAAAGTCACCAAAAAGGTGATAACTCCTTTCTGACAAGGATAAGGAAATTGAGAGGATGACCCCTAAAGCATTAGAGCCATTTATGTGCTCTTTGGGATGGTGGGTACTAAAGACAGATCATCTTGCAGTTTTCTGAACATACTGAACCATTAGTCTACCTGCTCAAAAGAACTTACCTTTTGAATGGAATACTAAGCAGGATCAGGAATGTAACCTCCTTAAGATTGTAAGTCTTGGAAGCTAGCCCCTGCACCCGAATAGGGAACAATACCCCTTTAGGACAAAAAGGAATCCTAAGGCCCAAGTGGACTTTCTGTTGCAGCTGAGCAACTTGCCACATGTGGTAGATGAGTACTGGGTAAATTCTCTTCCCCCAAAGGATGTCCTGTTCCCACCTCTTCCTTCCTCCTCTACCCAGTTGGGGTTGATAGAGGGGGTTTGTAGAGAGTTTGTGCAAGCCAGGGGCCATGGCAAGTCCCTGGGTCTCCCCACTCCCCTGACAAATCCTGCCAAATTTTAAAAAAAATAGTTGCAATGACCTCAGGGTCCAGTCTTTAAATTCTGGTCTGGGGGAGTCAGTCCAGATTGGCCGGTGCAAATAAATCAAATTGGGGCACAATTTGGATTTCGGACCAGGCATTGAATGACTTTTCCCAGCTGCCTCACTTTCCAGGACAGTTCTGGGCAGCTCAGATCATGCAAATAGCCCAATTCAGATGTTGGACCAGGCATCAAACAACTTAGACAAGCTTTCACAGCCCTCCAGGACAACTCCAGGCAGTCCAAATCATGCAAGCAGCCCAACTCAGGTGGTCAGGGCCCAGATTGGCACCGTCAACTTGGCTTGCCCCAAAATTGTGGAAATTTTTTTAAAAGTTTTTTTTTTTATTTTTACCAGGCTCTCAAGCACCCCCCATCCCCTCCCCACCAGCCAACCATATCCCATCACCAAGCCCCCAGATGACCAATCCCATAACAGCTCCCACAAGCAATTTTCCCAATTTTAAGGCAACCGCCCTGCCCAGTGGCCATTTTTGGTTCATTTTTTATTCTCCTAGCCCTATGTGCCCAATAACCTCTTAAACCATCATCAGCTTGTTGAAGTCTCCTTCTGCCTTATTTTATATATTTCAAAAATTCCACTGATTGATCTGGTGAAGCATGCTGCCACCCAAATACTCTTTCCAATTCTTTTCAACTGGGTTATCCAGATGATCAATCCTAACAACCAACGGCATATGGTCAACTTGCTTAATCAGCTTGCTCAGGACAACAAAACTCGCATCATCAATTACTGTCACGCGTTTTGTTGGCATGGATCCAGCTGCCCATCCTATAATAATATCCCCAGAGTCCGTTGTTCAGTTGAGGGGCACTTAAGCACCTCAATTCCACCATTTGAGGAGTCAGGACCTTTACCTGACCTGCCCACCAATGATCTTGCTCGCCCAAGGGGCCTGGAGCGCCCCGTTCAGGGAGAACTCAGCCCCAACGCTCTGCACAGGCCCTATTCTCACCCTGTTCTCACCATTGATCATGCAGCAGACCTTGTGCCACACCTTGTTGGCCTGTGCCCTTATTCATATAAACCTGAAGGCCAGAAACTGTGAACCCCAGAGGAGTGGTCATTCTCCCTGCCTCCCTCGCCTTTGGGGTTGCCCCCACAAGACTCTCAGTTGCCCATTACAACCATTTGGTTTGACTTGGTGGCCTTTGGTACGTTGTTGAAATTTTGCTTCCCTAAAATTCCCACTAGAGCCCCTCTTGTACAAGTCGCTTGGACAGCTGTTCCCATGGTATTTTGGGCTCTCCTCTGGTTGCTCACGCACCCTGATTGGGAGACCAGTTTAAACTTTATCAGTTAAATCCTTGACAAGGATCACTTTACTTATCTGGAGAATTCTTTTACGTATAATTTAATTCCCATTTGTACTATTTAATGATGCCAGCGGTGTGGTTGCGGGATATTTAAAGCCTAGTAAGGCAATAAGCAAATAGACCTACTTGTGTACTAATTATTGAAACACTTTATAAGGCTGAGCGGATTACAAAATAACCAATAAGAATGCTTGACCATGTTCCTAGGAAATTAAGAATATTTGACCTTATCTATATGAAACTCACTTCATCATCATCATCAATAATGCATCTCTTGGAATCTCAAGAAGATGAAAGATCTAGAAATGAGGATGGATATATTGGTGCTAAGGCTACAGAATTAGTAATTTTTATAATTTATTGCACTAGTACTACCCTCCAGAATGTGGATGGATCATTAAAATGCCAACCTTATCAATCTTGGTACTTGATGAAGACCACCTATATAATAGGATTGCTCCTCAGATAAGTGGGATTTGGATATACTGGAGATCAATAAAGATTTTCATCTATGATGAAGGACACCCATATTAAGGATAGTATGCTCTATAAAACTGTCATTGGAAATGTTGCCTTATGTGCAACGGTCCTCACTAATTATATTTAACTATTAAAGGACACTCCAGAATAGGACATGAGGAAATCAAGAAAATGTATGAGTGGGTGAAAAAAGATGTTATTGGGACTAAATGATTGAAACTATAAACTTTTTATAAGAGATCTGCGTAACTTTCAGATTGTAGAATTGTCCTAGCCACTGCTACCTGAATCAAGATATGGCTCACACTTCGCCATTTAGCCTGGTCAGTATCTATGTTGTAGGGTCTTTATCCATAGGTCTCCATGGTCATCACTACATCCTACTCACTATTGGCCATCGAACTAAGTAAGTCAAGGGTATACCTATCCTTGCCGCCACTGCAAAAAGATATGACCTAAAATTTTTTCTTATCCATTTTCGCACAACATATATGCCAAGGGGTCTTAATTTCTGGAAAAAAGTTAAATTTTGCATCAGAAATTGCTTCTTATAAAAATAACTGCTTGGAACTAGCCAGAACTTCACTGCTCCAAAATTTTTTACTAATGAAACAGTGGAGCAAGCAAGCAGTAAACCCATATATATACTCTACGTAAGATGATGGCCTTTAATACCATATAATGTAATCATTATCTGCCATCCACCTTTCTAGCCTATCAGATGTGTTATCACCATGCAATCAAGATGTCGCCATTCCAGGCCCTTTAAGGGAGAACCTCATGATTATCAAGCAGTGTTCAACAGCTTATATACTCTTATGCTCATGAAATTTACCAAGTTAACCATGAAGGCACTGGCTGGAAAAATCATCAGACTAAAAGCACTTGACGCCCAAGGTTTTGTTACCATTACAAAGAAGACTACGTTGAAAAATAATCACCAAGCAGCCTTTCATCTTTAAGTCTAGAGATCTTGTTTTAATTTATCATCAAAGCTATGGCGGTCAATCCAAAAAACACCATCTGGTTGGGCCCAAACCAAATCTTATATAAGGCGGGTTCCAAGAAACCTATTGCAGATTTCATCCAAAGCACCGTGGTTGATAGGGTTCATGTTAGATTTCTTTAAGTCTATGTCTTCCTCCAACAGGACTTTGAGGGTGGTAATGTTAGAGTTCATAATGGTGTATTATCTGAACCAGTCAAAGGTTAAAGAAATGATCACTTTGGAAGTCCTCCTCCAGAATTAAGCCTCAGCAACATAAATAAACTATTGCCTGCTGAATTCTTCACCAAATGGGCAAGATCAAATGGAGGAGAATCAAAAATTTCACAAGGTACAATTATAACTAGTTCATTAATTTATGACCTGAGTGAAACTGTACTTTAGTTCTAGAGAAAAAATCCTAAAACACCAGAACGATGACAGCATGGAATTACAGATGTCAATAAAAGACCACTTCTTAGACCTCATGCTGTGTAAAAAGCGAAGATATTTATTGAGGAGGACCCAGACGCTCTCTCCGCCACAAAGCTCCCATAAATCCCATAAATCCTATAAATATTAAAGAATTCTAACCTAATAAAGTTATTTCAAATTCCTAATAATTTAACTTAGCGTATATCTTAAGTTTTTTTGTAAATATAAGAAAAAAGCATTAGTAGTTGTGAGTGGAATAGCTGCCATTAATGGACCTACTGAATGTGAAAGTGCTTTGCCATTGCTTTTCAGGATTATTTTATCACTAAGAGATATCCCAAATTAGATAGAATTTTCAAATAGGATATCTCTGAGCAACCAAAATAAACTCTTTGGTTCACTATAACAATTAAGCTGATAGCGGTATCCACTTGTTTGAGTTCTATAATGCCTGACTCCCATCTCACTGAGGACATTTCTTGGCTAGCATGTTAGGCTTCACCTTGTGTAATCTTTGCTTCTTAGAAGAGGTGGTATATTACTTACAATTAATTACATATACCTTTTTTATTTCAAGTTTTGTTGTTCAGTTGATAGCTCCGTCTCCAGGTTTCTAGATTCAGGTTCAAAACAACAATATAGCTTAGTCGTTCAGCTTATTTTAAAGTTTTAATGACTGTTTGGATGAGGAAACTAGAATTATATTTAAAATTAGTAAAAATCACATCATCAGTATCAATAGTCTACTTCCTCCATCTTTTGATGGTTGTAAATAAGTTTTCCCCAAAAAGTATAAAAAGAGATTATGATACGTCATCTTTAGTGCCATCAGGTACAAAAAATCTAGTAATTTGTCTGTAAAATATCTTTGGTTGGCGTCACCTTGACCAAAGGTAAAATATCTTGGAATGCCAATTACTTAATAAAACACATTCACTGAATTATAGACTGATTGACTGACTGACATTTGAAACCTTTGAGTCTGATAGGTTCAATCTATTTGGGCCAGTGGGTGAGAATTTGCGAATATCATCTAATAATTCACCAAATTGCTCACCTGAAACTAATCAAGTCTTTAGGCTCAATCTATTTTGGGGAGATTGGGTGATACTTGGAAAATATTATTGAACAATTCACCAAATTGCTCACCCAAAACTAAATAAAAACGGTGTTAGAATTTAAAGTAGTTTATATAGATTATTATGTAAATTTAGGATAACCAGTTCACCAGCCACGAGGGCAACAAAACAGCTGTTAGTCTGAGTGGTTCAATAATAGTGCTAGCACAACCTTTATGTTGTCAGTGGGAGAACATTAATAAACCAAGCAACGCCAGATAACTCCACTTATAACCTATATAATGGGTCTAATTATTCCTTTCCAGACTTGTTTGTTACTCTAAGTAGTTGTTGTTGTTTAGCATGAAAAAATCCTTCATAAAGCTAAAAGTTACTTACTGGTGATTTGTTGCTTCTTCAATGACACTTCAAACTAAAATATGAGACTGAGGAAGGGCCTAAAATGCAATACATGTACTCTGTTGAACAATAACTTGGATCATCATCTCTGATGTATTATTCTGCACCTCTCTTGCCAAGGTTAGTTGGAGGGCAAGCCCAGATGGCTTGAAACTTCTCCAATTGGCTTTCTTATATAGTGAAATAAAACAAACTTCTATGGTAAATATGTTAGTCTAATTTGTCTCTGATTCTCAGTTTGGTTTAAATAATGGTTGACTTAATATTCTTAGTTGCTTACAGCTGGAATTTTATCAACTTTTAATATAGCTTGTGTTTATAATTTCAAGGGGTAAGTTTTTGTAGTCCACGGTGATAACTGGAGCTAGTAAAATGGGCAAGGCCGCTTCTCTTCCATATAGGGACTTAGGTAGGGACATTCCTATCACCTAGAGATGGCTAAGTATGTAAGCAGGTAAAGGAAAAGGAGGTTTTTTCCTAAAAAAATTTAGTTATACCTCTTTTTTACTCCTCCTACTAAAGCTTGTTAACACGCTCAACAATTCAATTAAATAAAGGAGTAGGAAGTATTGAGTTTCTATCTCACCCTTACCAGGTCCATTAGTTCGCTTACTACATCTGAGTTAGAGTTCTTGCTACTGTCCAATAGCAGAACTTAGTGGCATATGTGCCTAAATATTAAATAATTAAATAGGAATATGGCGGTTGAACCTGCAGTGTATGTTTTGATTGATGCTGCTTCTATCATTTGGTGAAATGGTCAAACTATACAATGATGAACTTAACTAAATTTTAGCTGGTAGTCAGCAATTTATTACATCAATGGATACCTTTTTAAAGGGATCTGTTGATGGAATCAGCTGGTACTAAAATCGCTTCTTACGTGGTCATAAAATCTCATAGGTTACACATAATTATAAAATTTGATGTACTTTATTTGACATTGACTCTCTAAAAGACCAGTCTTTGAGATATGGAAATGTTTCTGGAATTCTCCATGTCCAAAATGATTGTGAGATTCCATCAAAAGTTTCATCTAATCTCTGGGCAAATTGTAAGGGTACCACTACTCATTGATCTTCTTCTAAAGATTTCCATCAATATGTTGAGTATTTTTGAAGCATCTTCTTAAGACAGTAATTACTTCATCAGTCTAGTCGTGAAAATCTTATTTCAGTTAGTTCAATCAGGTTATAATGTTAATTGCTTTTATGGGCTTTAAGATGTAAATAAGGCAATTGAGACAGTGAATTGGCATCAAGGTTTCTGCTTTCTGCCCCGTGAATAAGTTTAAAGTCATATTTTTAGAGTTGTACTTCTCATCTGGAAAGTAATCATCAAGGATATTTTAAATCGCATAACTAGAAGAGTGTCGTGTGATACATTGTCATCTTAAAATAACTCTTTAAAAGTAAGGCCAAAAGTTTACTTATTTAATAACTTCCAGGCATTCTCTTTCAGTCAGTGAGTATTTCTTCTATGCTCACAAGGATATTTTAAATAGTGTCTATGGGATAGTATATCCCTTTTTCCTTCTAATTAGCAGAGTAAAATCCAAGCCTTATATATCTAGCGCCATATGAAGATAGAATGTATTGTTAAAGTCTAGCTAGATTACAATTGGTGCTTCTACTATTGTTGCTTTCAGTTCATCAAAGAACTCTTGCTCAAGGCCCCACTCAAACTTGGTTTGCTTATTCAACAGGTATGTTAATAGTGCATCCAAGTCAGCGAAATGTGGGACAAACTTCTGATAGCATCCCACTACTATGAGAAAGACTTGGATGTCGCACATACTTTGGGTTATCTAATATCCTCATTATTGTGAAGGGCTTTCTTCCTGTAGCTTGATTTATTCGGAATTGTATGTATGTCTAATAAGATCTAAAGTTTCTTCAAGAGTAACTTGTTAAACTTAAATTTCTGATTGGACTCTCAGATATGTCCAAACTCTTCGCACAAGTGCTGGATGTGTCCTGTAACGTAAAATTTACAATGGTGATATTTCCCAAGTAGATTAACACATTTTAAATTGCAAATTCAAAGCTTTAGTCTATAACTTTTTGAAAATTCATCAGGGCACTGCAAAGCCCCTTTGGCATACTTGTTGGCTCAAACTGACATTGACTGCTGATCAGGGCGCACTTAGCTTGGTCTTTAGAGGACAATTTTATCTTCTGGTAGCCACTGGCCAGGTACATTAGTAAGAAGTACCCTTGATCATCTAATTGCTTCAGTATGGCATAGATTCTGAGGAGTGGTACAAATCAATCTTTGTGATCTTTATCAAAATGGTGATAGTACATATCCACACAAAGGGTTCAATATTTATTGTGAACTAACAACTGCATCAAAGCCCATGAGCTCTTGGATGGTCTGATTAGACAAGATTTAGTGAGTTAATTAAATTCCCTTTGCAAAAACTTCAAGTTCAGTTTTTATCAATATACAGTTTAGACTTAAAGGAAATATATGATTTGCTATCCAATCTATTAATCTCTCCTTTGTAAATTAGTAGTCATTTTTACAGTGTTGAAGGTGACTCAAATTTCTTCCAAGAGCTCGTTTAAATTCTCCTGCTCCTTTCTGTTATTTCACCAAGTCTAAATTCATCAAAATCTCTGTTAGAATTCACAATGTGTATGATCTGTGGCTATAGAGGATCTAAAAAATAAGTAATTTGAACAACATCCTTTGTATCAAGCCTTAATGGCATGAATGGATTGTTATCTAATAGATAAATGCCCTAAAAGGACAAAAACAAATATAAAGTAACAAGGAATTGTCATAAGTTACAATAATGACTGTCCCAGAAATCAAAAACTTTAGTGAGACTGTATCCCAAATCCTATAATTACAATCTTGAAGAATCAGGACAATGTGAGCATGAAAATTTGGAAGTTGATAATAGGAATATAACTTATTCTTGGACATCATATTGGAGAAGATACTAAGATCCTAATTTAGGAGTACCCAGACGCTCTCTCCACCACTAGTATCCCGCACATTCTATAAAATCTGGCGAATTTAAGATATAAAATCCTAGTTCAAAGGTTTTCTATATTCTAATAAGTGTAATTTTAAGTTCTTTTGCATAATTACAACAATAGTGTTAGTGGGTGTGAACCAGGATATCTTCTGATAAATGGACTCATCTGTCACTAAAGTGTTCTGCTATCACCTTACAGAAACCGTTCCATTTCTAAGAGCCACCCCAAAGGAAGCTTCAATCTTCAAACAGGACATCTTTAGAAAACTAAAATAAAATGTTAAGCTCCACTATAACAGTAAAGCCAACAATTTTCAAATGTATGTACTGAATTACTTGCATCACTACTTAGTCTTGCTTGATTGATGATTTGTCATTTATACACTTGGAAGGTTGGTTGACGATATCACTAATTTAATAGTCATCTATCCCATGAAGTTTAAATTAAAAAAACCAGGTATGTCCTCAGCTCCTTCTCTCTGATCCCAGTGCAGCTGTAGACTTACAATAGTGTTTGGAGGTATCTTTACAAGACTAAAAATTGGCATCTTATGTTATTTTCCAGGTCAGATTTCTACAGTCTCAATCGCGCCAAATGGTAGTCTTCCTTTTTCTTTTCTGACCATGACAGGAAGTTGTTTAGCATTCTTCTCTTTAAGATTGTTATAGAATGAGTAGATTAACTGATCCTTTTCTACCAAGCATGTTACATGTTTGCGCGGCTTAACCTCTTTGTATTTTTAATACCATAGGCAATTGGTAGCTGAGTATATCACTATTCTGGTAGTAAAATCAATCTTTGTGCCAAACTCAAGGAGGAATTGGGTACTAATTAAGAAGTCATAGTGGTTGTTGTAGAGAACCACTGCTGGAGCCATAAAAAATTTGTCCAAAACATAATGACAAAGTGGAGTATGCTCCAAAGGCGCACTATGTTAGGTCCATATGTTATGTATTTAACAATTTAGTCAACGTCTAGAATTAAATTAAGCTTTTATCAACTTGGTGAACATTACGCTGAAAGGAGCTACTGTGTCAAGAACAGCCAAGATGTAAACATTCTGTATCACAACTTTGAATTTCATCATGCTCTTTCCAGATGTGTTTTTGGTTGTCAAAAGTGTTAGTGGCGGACTTTTTAAACTGCTTCAGAGCTTCTGATTCTAAAGTAACCAAGTTAGTGAGATCCTCAGTAGCTGATTCAATGTTCTTAAATGCGTTTATTATAAGCTCTTCTCCCTCATTAATGGTGTTAATGATTCTTATGGGCTTTGTGACCTTTGTTAAGTTAGTGTCATTTAATCTATTCTGTCAATTACATCTACTCATAGTTGAGCTGGTACGATCCATAGCACTGGGCGCCCCTAGCATGTGGTAACTGGAACTAATTATATACTTGTCTTCATGATTGTCTTATCCTCATATATGAAGATCCACCCATTTTAAACTTCATTACTTATTCCATAATTGATGTATCCTTATTTCTTTTTAGTATTAATCACACAGTAACGCCAAATGTGTTCTGTTTGTGGCACTTGTTGCATGTAGGTCCTTATAAAGATTGGCGTTTTAGTGGGCTTATATCATTCTCTATGGGGTTCTCTTTTATCCTGAGTGACGTAGACAGTTTTTCTCATTCTCCAAGGTAAATATATGGTTGTTTTAGGCTCATTATTTTAATCCCTTGTATGAAGAGTAGTGTTACTGTAATGACCTTTTAATGACATAATAGCCATAATGGCTAGGTTCATATGTATATTCAAATTAATATTTCTAACAAAATCAGTCGTACCATCTTTTCAGTAAGTAAAATCATAGCACCAGTTTTCCAAAACTTCTGTACTTAAAAAAGAGTAATTGGCATAAAGCAACTAATTTGTTATTCACCATCTTTATTAACAATAAAATTTATGCTTCAAGTTCTGGACGATTTGATCAATTCCAACTTCAGACAAGATGATATTTTTTACCTCATTACAATTACTCCAGAGCGTAAGCTTGTACTTAGAGTCTCATGGGCTTTGCTATTCAAGAAACCTTGAAAATGGTGAGCTTCCTGGAAATCATTCACGCCATTATTGATGTTCTTATGCATCTGAAGGAAGCCTGCGATTGTTCCTTTTTAGGAGTAAGTATAGTATATAGTAGTATATTAAATTTGCGTCTTCCTCATAAGATTTAATGCGTATGATGAATGCCAGTGATGTGGTCAGTTAAGTGGTCAATATTGGTATCTCCAAATAGGGGGATGCTCTCATTGGAGTTAACTCTGATTATGCCGCACTTGTAGTTGATATTTCAGGTCTTCTTGTTTTCCTGTCAAAACATATATAATAGTGGCAATCTGGTCCAAATGTACTAAATAATTATTCAAATTTAAAAGTTCATTCCGTTTTGTTTTTGAGGAATAGTAGTTAGTCTTTGAGTCATAAGGAGGACTAAATCCCCTTACAGTTAAAGTTGCACTCACAAAGTTGTAGCAGCAACATGTGATCTTCTAGCAGTTTCCTCAACTCGCTCAAATTATGTTCCTAAATCCTCTACCTCTAATTACAACAATCTGAGTCTTACCTTGAGTGTGTCTTCTTCTGTAGGCATGAGTTTAGAGGACTCTTTAACATGGTAAACCTCTACATTTTCTGTGAAACTCATTCACTGATGCATTGTATGCACTTTGATTATTTGGTTTAATGATGTTGCCCCTGTAGTGAGCACCAAAGGCACTGCCTCAGCCTTTTTGACATGATATATGTCCTATGGATGGGGTATGTTCAAAATCCATGCAAGTATGAGTTCATAGCGTGATGATCTTTTATCAATACAACTAGATATAATAAAATTAATTATTTTAGATGCTCATGGTTCTTACGCAGTTTTCTCACTTTTTGCTATCTTATAGCTTATTTTCTTATTGTAGTGTTAATCCCATGGTCCTCCTACCTCAAATAAGCCAAATTATTTTTATATGAAGATTAGTAAACTTAGCATAGATTGACCAATAAAATCAGTTAGCCTAATAAAATGAATTTTTTAGTGGTAGTCAGTACTTCTAACATAGAATGATCAAAAAAATCAACTAGGTCTAAAATTTTTATTGTATAAGCAATCAGTAAATTTAGCATATATTGAAAATCTAATCAACCAAATAAATAAAATGAGATAATATGGATAGATAATAGAAAGTTTATATACCTGAATGATAAATAAATTAACTAAGTAATAAATTTTAAATAAAATGAAAACTATAACCTTAAACCTGAAACATTAGACCAGTCAAAATAACAGAACATGTATATATATACTATATAATATCTGTGTCAAGTTTTTCAAGATTTGTAAATATTTTTTTGGAGAGTGGTCGAAATAAACAAGTACATATAATGATTTTACATATAAAAAATTTCTAAACCATCACAACTCAACGCTACATAACTTAATCTAAATTATATAAATATTAATTATAGACCAGCTATTTGCCTGCTGTCATATACAATTTCAGTTAGGTGACCATTAAATTACTCGAGTAATCTAATTATCTCATTTTTTATTCTTTTAAAAGTTAAATAACAAAACAGAATGAAAGTATCATAAATAACAGTAAATAAAGTGTTAAGAAAGTTTCTAAAAACCTCTAGTCATAAGGCATATATCGTGCACTTAAGTTTTATGACTTAAGGTAAAACTTGTAATCAGTTTTATGCTTAACTTGTTTGGCTGATTTACTGAATAGGGGTCGTGGAGTACACATATCAGACATCAAAAGTGGGGTTTATGAGATAGAGGGTGTATTAGGATGCTTGTTGAGCGAATCTTCACTTGCTATCAGATGTGGAAAGTGTTGATAGTTGTAGTTGTTCACACCATTGAGAATACTTCTTTGAAAATCTTTTGCCTTTTTAAAATAAACTTGGTACGTTGCCTCCACAACAAAAGACATTAAAATCCACAGCCAGCCTCTTTGCTTTAACAGCAACCAAGGTATCCTCTTTGTAAGAGTCACATTTTGAGCAGATCTCAGACTGTCTATTGATAATTTCAGCTTAAACTTTTCATTATTATTGGGGACCATTCCAGAAGGGGGCTTCCACGCGTTTTTATTTGCAATTGCCATATAAACCCATAAGAAAAAGCTCCCATTACAGTGCTGTGGCGGCAAGACTAAGCAACCATATTAGATGAGGAAAATAGGTCAAGGGGCTTTCTGTTCACCGCGGATATGAGGGCATGCATAAGAGCAGGCAAGATAGGAGTGAGGTACATCAGAAGAATGGATTTTAAGGTAGAAGAACGCTTTAAATCTTAATGAGGCAATTAGTGTTAATTACATTGACATATTGGCCTAGCTATAAATCAGCATAATTTATAAGTTACAACACACAAAAAAAACATTTAAGGTTATGTTGGGTTTTGGGGTAGTGGAATTTATATAATACAACTTGGAATCATCAGCGCATGAGCAGCCTGCAGCAGATGTGAGGTCCTTGTTCTCATACTAGGCTTCCTAAAGGAAGTCAGCTGAGAACTAGGGTAGGAATACCCTCAACGAGAAACTCCATGACCTTATGGAGGGTCTGGTGGAGGAAGATGTTGGTGGGGAAGCAGCTGCTATGACAGCTAGCTGATATTATTCTATAAATATGATGGCCCTTGCAATGGTGGAATTGGCACCGGCGCTAAACTTGAGAGGTAAAAAAGTTCCAGTCAATTAAAATTAGTATCCAATACATAAGTCTGATCCTCATTGTCAACCCAGTTAAGTGATTTGGAGGGTTTCAAGATGGGAAAATTTATACTAGTAAACTGAGCTAGTTGGCTGTGACAGAAGTGTTCATCTTTCAAACTATTAACCAAGGCAATTCAACTGGAGCCTAGGTAGCAACTTGCTACTGCACTGTTTGGGAAGTTTGGGTTTGATTAACTGGTGCAGCAGGAGCTGCAGCGCAGCAGTTAGGGAAAGGGAGGGAGGACTAAACTCCATTTGAAAAATCTTTTCAGATTAGTGATGGGGTCAATGCTAAAGGGCGAAGTGGCAGAAAACACCTCAGCTGCAAGGGAGAAGTACTTTTGTTTTGAGTGGTCAAATCTAAAGCACAAGGGACAGAGAGTGTGGCAGTTCTCTATATGGGCCCAGAATGGATGCCAGGAGCAGAACAGATCAAAGTACAGGAGGTTTCAAGATGAGTGTCCCAATGGAAGGGGTGAATTGTTGCAAAGGTGTGAGGCCCTGAAAGATGACTGTCCCCATTGGGAAACACAAATTTGGAGAAAGGTTTGGCACTGTAAGCGGCCAATCTTTCAAGAGCTCCAGGTCTATTTACTCAGGGTAAAGTGGTTATAAAGCCTGAAAAACTAGACCTCTAGAATGGCATTTGCCAGTAAATGAATGTAATTAGTGGGCATAGGAGTAATTCAATAAAATTGCAGAAATTTAGCCACAACTATAGCCTAGATCTATTAAAGAAGGCCAGGTAAAAGTATCCTTTAAAGGCAGAAATCAAGAAAACCAGAGGGCCAAGCACCGCCTGTGCCATCTCAATTATGGCTGCACTCACGTAGGGAAGGAGGTTCTTAAAATT
The DNA here is from genome assembly GCA_022478985.1 of Massospora cicadina. Lineage (NCBI taxonomy): Eukaryota > Fungi > Entomophthoromycota > Entomophthoromycetes > Entomophthorales > Entomophthoraceae > Massospora > Massospora cicadina. The sequence goes on along the minus strand of JAKSZP010016121.1, from coordinate 6,555 downwards.
GGCAAAAGCCAAAGCGCAGGCTGGTCTGAAAGACCACCATGGGGCTTTTTAGCACCGCCTGAGAGTGCACAAGATGGTGAGCTAAGTCCTTAGAGGGGATAACGTAAACAGTTTGATTGGGAGAGGGCTAGAAGAGCCATCCTGGGCGCGCTTTTGCAGAAGCCAAAATCACCAGGAGGCGGCGCACCCCCACCTCATGCAGGGGCAGCACATGTCAAATGCAATAAAAGCAAAAAAACAATCTGGCAGATGGCATTGGTTGTCATAACCTTACTATTATTAACAAATTCAAATTTGATCAATAAAGAGATTGAAGTAAAGGAAAATTGATGCGTTTTGTTTGACTTAGATTTTATAATGGTAAACTGGAGATTTGTTTTACTTAACTTAATAATTTAAGCATGATAAACTTGAGGTTCTTCAGTATAAAGGTTATATTTATTAAATATATTATAGAAGTAGTTTTTATATTTCTATCAAAAAACAGTATAATTAATTTAGAAATTGGATTTCAATAAATGACATAATTGTAGTTTTTCCAGGATAACTGGTTAGGCGCCTCTTAGCATTCACTCTAATTGCAGCGTACATTTGTTTGAGTTCCATAATATTTGGTCTCCATCTCAATGTGGACATCCCTTGACCAGGATACTGGGCTTTATCTTGTGTAATTTCCCATTTTTTGGTCAAAGGTGAGAATAATACTTCAGGATATTAACATACTGCCCTTATTTTTTTTAGTACTAGATGGTCCCAACCTGAACATACTGCCCTTATTGATTTTACATTTTGTGGTTAAGTTGGTGGCGACTTCTTTAGGCGTCTAGATCTATGGTCTCAAACAACTTTGGTAATTGGTCATTCACCTTTTTATAATTTTATTTATAACGGGTTTTTGATGGGTAAGCTAAAATCTTATGTAATATCAGTAATATTATCATTTGCGGCATCAGTTTTTCCCTCCATCAATAAGTGGTTGCAGATTATTTTGCCTCCCCTCAAAGGCATAAAAGTGGCCTAGACCCATCATTGTTAGTGCCATTAGGAAAAATTAATCTTTGTACAGTAAGAAAAATCTTTATTTAATGTCACTTAACCCAAAAATATAAATATATTAAATTTTCCGTCTTACAAAGTAAAACTTTTTATGACTCAAAATTATTGCTACAAAAAAGTTCTTTTATTGAGTATTAGTAAGCTAGTCCTGTGGTTGAGAATTACTTTTTGGTATATGATGGTTTCATCTATGACACAAACATTGGTTATGATTACTATTATATTCTTGTGACTAGTTACTATTTAAATTCATATATACCATATAAAAAAACTTTATTGTGCCCTTTATCAAAGTTATATAGATGGTATTTGATACTATATTTTACAGTTGAGGCTATAATGACTATAAGAAATTTTGACCCTTATCTAGCCCTGTTTTGAAGAAGATAGATATAAATTGTTACTAAAGTTAGAAAGGAAAAATTATAAAATAACTAATCTTAATACAAGGCTGTAATCTATACAACAAAATTCTTCAATAATTGACTAAAATTAAGTTAAAATTTCTAGATTTCAAAATCACTTTTTATAGTACTATCAAAATTATTATGAGCTTTTTTATATTCTTTTTACCATTACTAAACTAATGTAACTCCTACACCCACTTGTTTAACTTAATTTATAATCTTGTCCAAGATTTATGCACCTCCCTTCATAAACAACTGTTACAATCATAAATACATTTTGAGAATTATACTTTTATATTATTTACCTGAAAATATTAACATCTAAGATCTTTTTTTGTTTTTTAAATTCTTTCAGTATTGATACTTTTTTAAGCTTTGGTGCATAAGCTCTTTTAGCGGATGGTGAAGAAAAAAGTGCTAGTGTATTATGACACTACTTCAACCAAGTCTTCTTTATAACTGATATCAACCTCACTCAGGTATCCTTATTATTCAAGTAAATTTTACATCACTCAAGGTAAATAAGAATTAAATAAGATAAACTATACCTAAAAACTTGAAATAAGCAAAAACAATTAGCAGTTTAAATAACTTAATTTAGATCTTAGTCCATTCTGTCTATCAGATACATTTATAGGGCTTTATATACAAGAGATTTACATAAGTTCAATGGGCAACTTATTTATTGTCATCTCCACTTAAAAATGGCAACAGTTGAAAATAAGCTTATGACCCTGAAAAATGATATATGGTTATAATGGCCAGCTCAAATTTTACCATATCCACTTGAAATGGCAGCCATTGCCAACAAGTTTATGACCCTTCAAGAATAACTTTGATAAGCGCATTATGACTTCTTCTAGCTCTGATAGCTACCCTTAAAGTAGCTAACAGTCATGCTTAAATATTGGAATACTCACCCTCAATAAAGCATAATGCATTGCTTTGATAATTAACTAACTGTCATTAAAAACCAGAGTTACAACGCTGCAAAATATTTTAAACAAGACTTACAAATTTGTGCCTCAGCCTATATGATTTATATATGAAATTGGTTAATGACAACGTTATTAAAAACCCAATTTACATACCAACATTGATAGTATTTGTGCCTGAAGAAACATTAATAATAATCAGCATTGGGATCAAACACCAATATAAATTAAGATAATAGTTTAAGTGGCAACCTCAATTATAATTTATCAATAATCTAATTAATGAAACATTAATTAAACAAGTATATAAAACTTATTATAAAGCTAATAAGATATGATCTTAACATAGGGGGTGGAAGGCGAGTCGGTAAGGGCGTACGGCTACCAACCTGAAGGTTGCGGGTTCGATTCCCGCCCTTCGCACATCGATCGGGGTGCCAGCCAAAGGAAGCTATTGGTGGTTAGTAGGTCTAATAACACGAAAACCTTACCCATGACGTAACCAGAAAAATTTGAGTCCCAATCCGGAGGTGGAAAAACTTTCTTCGACGGAGTTGACCCTGCTCAGGTTTCATGTCGTTTCTTTCTTTCGGTAATGCCTGTCCCCTGGTCGGCTTGCCTCGGTTAAATAAAAAGATATGATCTTAACATAAGATCAACATTTTGTACATCTAATCACAGATAAATAGTGTGATGATTTAGATTTTTTAAAATAGTTACTAGTATCTTAGGCTTCCTTATAAAGAGCCTAGACTAACAATAAAATAATAATTTCTTAGTATATATGTTTTAACCTTTTTTTAAGCTATCTAAATGAGCAGAGAAAGATGAATAAAAGTGGTCAAATTAAATCTTTAGCATATAGATTGATAAATTGAATCAATGAGATTTCTGAATATAGCCAATTACCTGATGCAAAATAGACAAACTTCCTCCATTAATTCCTAGATTAGTCAATTTTCTCTCTAAATCCCTTGGGAGTTTCTTGTGAAGAAGATGCATTTTATGAGAAATTTCTTGCCTCCAAGACTCAGGTAACCATTTAATATGCACATACTTATAAACTATGACTATATTGACCTTTTTTTTATTTTTTTAGTACTAGATGGTCCCAACCCAAGGGGGGATTCATCGATGTGACTATATTGACCTTAACAGATAAAACTATTGATTTTTATACTTATATAAATTAATGGTATGACTAAGATATTATTTAACCTAAATTTATGTATACATCTTTCAGCATTAATAATAATACATTCTAACATCAGATCTCTAGCATTTCTATATCAATTACTATAAAAATTATGTTCTTATGTCGTTATAATTGAACTAACCTCCTATGTCATGAAATAATTTTTTGTGCTTCCTGAATGTTTATTCTATTCAACTGTTTTTGGCAACTTATAATTAGCTAAATTACTTTGGACTCGTTTACCTCTAGTAAGACCACTTGACTCTTTCAAGTGTAATTCCTAACAACCTAGGAAAACTGTACTCTGTATTAAGCAATTTAATATATCAGCTTCCATGGAAATAGGTAAATCGCTTCCATTCAAAGAAAATTTATCATCTACAGCTTTTAGACTCCTTAAATTTCTGTTCAATTTCTCCTGTATGGGGCTTTTATATCTGGAGAAAAAACAAATTAGAAATGGAATTAGCATTGCTGATTCATATAATGAGTCTAAATGTCTTGGGTACACTTGATTATGATCAAATAAAATTAGGATGTTTCAATTTCTACTTATGACAGTTATCCATTCTGCTTTATATTACCAGTTAAAGATAGTAGTACTTCATTAATAAACAATTATCTGACACCTACAAATATCAGTGATGTTCACTCCTATATATAAAAGCTATATTAATATGCCCTACTTTCAGAAGAGAAATTCAATGAACTTTCCTAAAACTGCAACTCCTAGTAGAGATATAACATCAATATGTCATTTTGACAGATAAGTCATTAAGCTTGTCAACCCCAGAGACAGCTGATAGCTTACTTCATATGATGGGATATGCATGAAAACAATTTGGTGCCAGTGCTGACTTACCTTTTCAAGTAGATTGTAACGTTTCAAAAATCCCAGTTTTAAATTGCCATCTTGCCAATAGTTCAATGCTGATTTATAACGCCAAACAAATGTCCAAGCGAGGTTAGACTCTTGAGGTAAGTGTTTGTACCACATGAAACTAACCAATTATATCTGAGTTTGAGAAACTCAACGCAAGAAAAAAAGAAACGGTTAAGCAAGGTAGCAGACTCTGTAACTAACCTCATTTTGATTTATTTATAAATAAATGCTGCTCTTGAGAAGAAATTAATATTTAGGCGCCACAAGTGCACTAAGTAAAAAGACAGAGTAATTGTGGGAGATCAAGTTCCAAAACCCCAAGTTCTTGTTCATTAAACAAAAACATAAATCATCACGGCTTAGAGGCAAGATAAAGTAAGGGTAATCTTAAAGCACAAAGTAACCTACGCTCAGGGTTAGGCTCTAAGGAGAGACTTACATATGAAGTTTGGAATCACCAGGCTCAACCTTTAAGGTTGCCCTTTCTGTGGTGCCTCTCCTGCGCCATTCTTTAAGCTCTTACAAGCCTAAAGAATGACTAGCAAGAGAAACATCCCAGAGCTAAACCCAAATCTAACCAAAAATCTCAAAAGCAATTTGATTAGGATTTGGTAAATCTGAATCAAGTCAAAATGCAACAATCAGGTTTGCACACAATCATTACATTAACACACTAGAGAAGAGCCCTCTATAAGAAGGTGCCCTGAAGTGAAGACCACCACCACAAGGACTTCCTGAGCAAGTTCCTCAAGCCTCAGGAAAATTTACCCATTATAAATTCCAAGCCCCTCATGGTGAGGGACACATAGCAAGAGAAAGTTGGGACAAGGCTGCTGATATCAGCCCATCTAGCATGGGGAAGCACGCCTAGCACTTAGATAGAATGTGCTCCCCTTCCATGATTTTGTTAGCGATAGGTTTCCCATCATTCTTAGGAAGGTTCTTTCCCCAATGGAGCTTGAGAGGGAACAAGGTCCAGTGCAGCTTGATGGCTGCCCCCTTGCAGGTTGGACTGACCAGTGGTGAGGGAGCCCTGATGGGCCAGGTCTCCTCAGTGCCAACCGAATCCCTGGTGATGAAGAGGCCCACCAGGATTTTGTACGGACAATAACTCCATATCTAGTGTTGGCCATCAGTCAATGGATCCTCTGGTACTGGTTGCTTGTCAACCAGGACTTAAATGTACACTGAGGTCAGCTGAACTGGGATTGGTGGCATGCTAACCGCACTTTGTTTGAAGTATTTAGCAATTGGAAAAATCCCAGTTTCCAATCACCACCTTGCCTTTGATTTGACGCCAATTTATGACGCCAAACAAATGTCCAATGCAAGGTTGAACCCTTGAGGTAAGCATAAGTGCCATATGCAACCATCCAAGTATAACTCTAAATAAGAGAACTCAAAAAGAGAAAAAAAAGAAAAAAGTTAAGCAAGGTAGTGAACCATTGAATTAACCCTACTTATTTATAAAGTAAATGCGTCATTGAACAAATCCTAATACTCTGGCGCCACAAGCGCACCAACTAAAAATACAGAGTAATTGGTGATCAAGCCCAGAAAACCAAATTTTTTTTTTGCACAACAAAAACTCAATGGCTTCACAGCCTGCTAAGTAAGAAGGTAAGGGTTATCTTAAAGCCACAAGAGTAACCCACAAGTGGGTAATAGCTCTGAGAAAGAATTCCAAACAAAGATCAGAATTGTGTGGGCTCAACCTTTAAGGTCGCCCTTCTGGGGTACTCTCCCTCACCAATCTTTAATCTCTTAGGAGCCTAAAGAATGGCTAGGAAAAAGCAAAGCCCAGCGCCAAACCCAAGCCTAACCAGGAATTAAAAGCAATTTAACCAGATTTTGAAATCCAAATCCAAATCAAAATGCAAAAATTGGGTTTGCACCTGATCATCACATATATGATTTAGGAGACCTTTTATATAATAAATTAACCATATTGAGGATTCAACTCACCAAAAAGTTGGGCTTCCTTCATATTCTCCTCAAGCCTTGGCCAAATGGGGCCTTAATAGAATAGCGACCACAAGGACCTAAATACTTCTGGATCTTATGGATTACATAATTTTT